>CAVNYN010233979.1:0-11933 GCA_963692815.1 Nyctanthes arbor-tristis
AATTAATTGATCTTAAGAATGAAAACAAATTTTCTTCGACACTGTCTCGTTATAAATACTGCAACTTTAAATGAGTTGAAGATGTCAACAACACCACCTCATCTAATGAACAAAAGAAAATTGATTGACAAGTCTCGCCCCTCGATTTTGACAAGAGTTGTAAATTGTATTTAAAGCGCTTCCGGCATATGGATTAAATAACAATAACCCATGGATTTATTGAGGGGTTTGACAACCACCCTATCCAAAAAGGCAAATTTATCGTTCTCGTTTGTTTGGCAACCAATTAAAAATGCCTTGAATTTATCAACCGATTTAAATTTTAAATTTTAGATATATGGCAACACCACATTTAACCACATATTTGATGTGACATGAACTCTCACATCATTTTAATCATTACCTTCACATGACACAATCAAATGTGGACACTTATACAAAATTTAAAATTTAAATCCATTTATAAATCCACTTTTTTTTTTTTAAATCGTTACCAAACAAAGCCAATTTTCTAAACTATTTCTACATTTACTTCCTAACCATTTTTATTTCAAAAATACTGCCTAACATATGTGTTAATGTATGATATTATTTTTTATCCTTTAATATTATTACTAGAACTAGCACGTGCGTTGCATGTGTTGTTAACTTCACATCATAATCTTATGTATTTAGAAATTGACTCAATTTGACTTGTTAAATAAAAAAATATATCGTAAAGGGAGTTTCAAAAGCAAACTTCATTTTAAAATATAAGTTGATCTTACTTTTAAGAAAAAAATGATGTAACTGGATCTTAACAATTTCAACATTCTGGTTAATTGATTTTCAAATGCAACTTTTCAGATTTGAACTTCAATTCTACAGGCACCATCCTCGTACATCATGAACTAAAGAAATTACAAATGAAACATTATGAAGCCTCTTTTGAGGATTTGAAAACTATGATTAAATAATATTGCACAATAATATAACAAGTTACAGTAGTTAACGACGATGTAATATATCTAGCAAAGCTAAACAGAATGTTGATGAAAACATGACCAATTTCTTTGCCAATACCCACTTATTATTTATTGTATCAAGCAATGCAATGATTACTTGCAATGTAAATACGTAGCCTTTTTTGGATTGGTAAGAATCTGCTCGAATTTCTAGTTCAGAAGTTATCCCAATGTACGTCCCCATCTTCCACAACACTTCCATATTCTGCAAGATTCAACAAGTTTCATGTTGAAACTAAGATATCTCATTCATTACAGTTGCATATAAAGCTTCAAAAAACCACCAGAGGGCATCTATATATTAATTAGAGCACACTACGATGGATTGCTAAAAAATTCCAGATAAATAGAATGAAAACATTAGTAAAATTTTCCTATAATGCATGCGGGCTCAGATTCTTGAAGCTTAGTTGACAAAGAATAATACAAACAAGGTGTGGAGCTATGTCCAGAAACAAAAGTTTGTTCGACATGCTACTCAACAAAATTCTATGCATATGATTCATTGAGTAATGATAAACTTCCGTATTAGTTCACCAATTTGTTCATTGGTTGAGTATTAAAAAGAAGGGTAAAACTGTCAATTAAGACATTTAAATAACTTAAACTTTAGATATTTTAGGGTTAAAATTGTAAACCGGTGAACTAATTGGTTAACCAATGAGAAAGTGTAGTATTGTTTATGATTCATTAGAGGTGGGATTTCCCCATTTTATTTATTTATTTTATAAAGATTGTATGAAAAATGCAAGAAACCTACACAAAATATTGATATATAGATGGAAGTTGCTTTACCAAATTTGAACTTTCTACTTGATAGTTGATAGACAAACCACAATCCGTAGTTTAATTCTTTAAGGATATGATATTAATCACAAAAACCATAACAAAGATTACAATGGTCAAACTCACAAGCATTCATTCTTAATGTGTTCCTTCATATAGTTAGAGTGCTGATATTTAAAGCTTATGGAGAAACGGGATGATGGAAGGCTTTGGTCACTTTTTTGTATAACGCTACAAGGTTGACCTCTTTAAAAGGCAGATAATCATGCATAAAGATGAAAATAATAACACCACCTCACCACTGATCTCTCTCAACTCCATCACAATCCTCACTATCTATTTTCTAGATTATAGAAAAACATAGAGGAATGAGAACAAGAAAAGTCATTAGAAACATAGATATTGCAAGAAGTTTCTGCAAGAGCTAGTTATACCTCAAGAGGTACATAATTTGGTGCTCCACGAATTGCATGAAGCAACCCTTCTTCCTAAAAAACCAAATTAAAAAGCTGCCTTGAATCATCTAATACGTCTTCAATTATTATATCTAAGAATATGAAAGAATTATCATACTAACTCGAACTTGCTGAGGCAGTGCACTCAATCCAAAATCTAAAATTTTGAGAATACCACTGGCATCTAGTAATAGTTATCTGATTAAATATTGTGAGAACAAGGTATAAAGAAAAAGAAAATTTAATCACTATATCTAAAATGTCCTTGAAAAATCATGAAAAATAAAAATAAAATCATCACCTTCAAATCCCTGAGGTAAACCCCTCTCCTCTGGCAGAAATCTACTGCATTGATTAGCTGCTGAAAATTCTCTTGCTTCAACTTCTCTCAGCCTCCTCTAGTAGCCTAACCATATAATTGTCATCTTTGATGCAAATATCACTGGATACATATATGCAATAAAATAAAAATATGAGATGCCTTAACAATTTCACCGTTCTAGTAAAATTGGTCCTCAAATGCATTTTCCCCTAATTGAAACCTCAATTCTATAATCATCATCATCTTCTGATTTGACAGGTTCATTGGAATCATTTAAAAATTGGAAAGCAAAAATTATTGAAGCTAAAAAAAACTTTCTTTATAGAGCATTTTCACTATAAGTAAGTTGAACCCCTTTGAAATACGATAAAGTTACATAGAAACTAAAGGTCATACTGCTTTGTTCCTTGTCTAAAATTTACTTAATTAATTCTTAAATTCACATGCTATTGATATTTACATCTTGGGATCTCACATTTCAGCGAGTTTTGATGAGATAAGTGATTTTTCTATCAACATAATTGATAGGCTCTTGCAGAACTGGTAAGCATGTCTTGGATATCATGTTAAGTAAACCTGAACCTTAAAAAAAATGTTATAAAATCAACTCCCTAGCAGATTTTGATACTTGCACAGATTTTAATACTTGCATGGCACATTGCCCCAGGATCACTTGATTTACCTTATATTTGCAAATTTTGAAAATCATTAGATTGTCCTCTTGCATTAGGGAAGAGAAAGAAACATTATTTTTAACACTATACAAAGAATAGAAAATGATTTACCTCTGTTGCAAGGTGGAAGTGTGATAACACCTAACCATCTTGTTTGTTGAACGCAATCTCATCTGAAATTCATTATCAGTTGTTAAGTGTTGACAATATAGAAATAAGTATTGGAGTGCCTAAAAGTTATATTGATGTACCCTTGTGGTGTTTAGTTTTTCAACTGACAGGCTCACATCCACATCAACAACTTCGATTTTCTGTATCATTTCACTAATAGTATGGTTAGATCAAGGATTTTCAGTAATTCATGTATTCTTATTAGTACCTTGTATCACAAGAAATTCCCTCATTAACATGTATAAGCCCGTTCTTCAAATATGCCAGCAAAATCTACGTCTTGTGATGTTGCTGTCAGTTGGAAAGCATTTATTAAAGGTGGGTTGGGAATTCTTGATTTCTGCTTCAGTTCCGTGTTAGCAATTAAATTGAATTTATTATGCAATCTCTTAAATCTATTATACTTGTTTGCATTAGCTCTATTTTATCAAAAACTACATAAGCATCAATGTTGGTATTTCATTAGACTTTTACTGCATCACCCATTAATAATCTGTCTAAAGCCACTGTTTTTCTAAAATATATGTAACATTGTTGCTTAACAAAAGATATTATTATTATATACTTTGATCATAACCCAAAGGCACATATTATGTATCATAATATAAGTTTTACCTAAATTAGATCTGGTTCTAACTTCTTAAAAATGAGTTTATTTTGGTCTTTTATCAACCACTGTGGGAATTTGTACTTTGCTCTATATATTTGCAATTAGACAAAGTCGATGTTTGATTTGGGTTCCATGTTTTATTTGCAATATATAAGAGAGACGAGAAAGCCTAAAGGAACAAAAAACACCTGCAAAAGAAGAATCTAGACATTGGATAGGAAAAGCAACTAACATAAAAATAGCCGGAAAACAACATAGGCGGCAAAAACACTTTAGAACAACATATCTACAGTTTCAACCTAATCAATAACCACCTTTTTTGGAGAACTGCCATATTCTTTTACAAAATTCAACATTGTTCCATGAAGAGTTCCTGAACAAATCCTTCCTCCCTCCTTTTGCTAACTTAATGGGATAGCAACTTGCACAAAAAAGCTTAAGCATTTCAGTTCTCTAATAAATTAATAGATTTCCTGTGCCTAAACACTGAACAGAAGCAAATCAAGTCGACCAAGAATCAAATAGAAAAATAAACAAGTAAAATGAAATTTACCTCTTTTGGGGTGTAGCGTAATCAAGATGCAATAGTGGCCTAATTAGTTTAGTGATTCAACCATGAAATGTAAAGAATTATGTAGTCCATGACAAAAATCAAATTTCTGGAAACAAATAATTTAATTGGAAGTCAATAATTTAAACCTCATTTTTTATTGTAAAGAAATGAAAACACTTCAAAAAGCATATTCCTATGTGGTGAAGTTATAGAGCCACTGCAGCATCTTTTTCTACAACTGTCTAATTTTTCCATTCATGTCTGCCAGTAACGGCTAAGGCAGCATCAATTATACAACATAAATGTACCAAAATTTATTAAAACGGTGTAATTTGAGTGGTCCTATTTCTATACACAAAGCGCAGTAATTTCATAGGTGTTTACTAATATTGTATTTTTTGTTCCTTCATACCAAACCCAAAAGGAAAATACCACAATCATTTGGACTAAAGGCATCCACTCCTGAACAAAAATACTCCAAAATCCCAAAAATGAAACTTAAGTAGAACTTACTGGGAACAAGGGGAAAAATCTTGTAAATTTCATAAAGTTTCCAAATCCTCAAATCTCTTGGGAAGAAATAAACTTATATACGAAAGGTCAGAACCAAAATCTATGTTAATTCAGTCAAAAAAAAAAAAAAAAGAAAAAAGTGAACTTTAGTGGACGAAAAATTAATCCTTGAACAACAATCGTTACATTTAAAAAAAGTATAAATAAAAGAAAATGCATATTTTCCATTGAAGAACTGAGTTTTATAGTCAATTTGCAGAAGTGGTTTTAGCACAAAACACAGTATAGCATGTGAAGTGAACTGAAAACCATAAAATTAGAATCCAAACTAATGGGAAAAAGGAAACCAAAATGAAATGAAAAGCAAAGAAAAGAGATAACATGTAATCGATCTCTAGCAACTCGAAATCCTTCATTATGCAAGGATAAAACAAAAAAAACCCCAAAATAAGAACTCAAAAATGGGAACAATTGCTAAAATGTCCACTCAAAATGGAAAATAACTCACCAAATGATAGAAAAATCATTTGGAACATCAACTGAGAAACCTTGAAATCAGAAAGGAAGACGAGCCTGTAAAAATTTAGATAAGAAAATGGGAGACACAATCAATTTCTATGGCTGCAAGAAGAAAGAACCGAAGAGGAAATTGTCAACATTCTAGAGAGAGAATTTTCTATGGCTAAAATGAGATAGCGTGGCCGAGATTCCAAACAATTGAGGGGAGGGCATTTTCCGAAATCCAATGATATTTTTGACGAAAGTGGCTCTTTTACAGGAGTAGTGATTATTACTTTTAAATCCCTATCCTCAACCCCCACAACCCGCGGCCGGTATTTTTTTATTTTATTTTTCTTTTTCCGCTTTTCAATATTTTTTTTTTGCTTTTGTTGTTTCCCCTTTTCTCTCTTTTCTTTTTTTTTTTTCATTTCCTTTTTTCTTTTTAAATTCATATGATATAAATTGTTTTGTTGACGAGTAATTGCATCAACAACTATGATTTTGTGGAAGCTCACAGAGTTTTGCAAATTCTCATTGAGAATCGCGTCTTCTAAGATTTAAACCCTCAACTTAAGAGTTAAAACTCTATATATTGGGTTTTCTGGGCAACTCCTAGTACTAATTGGGCAATCACGCATCAATAGTGAATTCGCACCAAAGCGACCAAAGGTAATAAAGGAAGAAATTTATAAATTGCTCAAGGCAAGCTTTATACTTTGAATAGATCGCGAATGTTGTCTTGGTGAAGAAAGCGAATGATAAATGGATGATGTGTGCGGATTTCACTGATCTTAATAGAGCTTGCCCAACAGACTCTTAACCATTGCCCAAAATTGATTAGCTAATTGATACACGGCAGGGAAAAAGCATTTCATCTTTTTAGATGCATTCTTAGGATATCGTCAGATAAGGATGGCTGACACAAACAAAGAAAAGATAGCCTTTATAATAGAATACGTAACATATTGCTTTACAACCACGTCGTTTGGATTGAAAAATGTAGGTGCGACTTATCAGTGCATGATGAACATTGAATTCGCTGCGTGAATTGGGAAGAACATGCAGGCTTACATTGATCATTGATGATATGATGATATGCAGCGATGATAAAATGAATCATAGCAATTTGCAGGAAGTGTTTGAAGTCACTTTCAAACATAAAATAAAGTTCAATCTTGAGAAGTGTACTTTTGAAACGACTGGGAGCAAATTTTTTGAGTACATGATCAGTCTGAGAGGGAGAGGAATAGGGGCTAACCCTAATAAGATTGATACAATTACTTCTTTGCCTTGATCGACTTGTGTACATGATGTGCAAAATTTGACTTACAAGAATTGCATCACTGAATAGATTCATGTCTCAAGTTAGGGATAAGTGTTATTCACTTTTCCGTGTATTAAAAAAAATCTGAAAAGTTTGATTGGAATGAAGAGTGTGATCAGTCATTTGAACAATTAAAAAAATGATTTTTAGAACATACTTGTATTAATCATACTTGAGCTACGTAACGTGTTGCGATTATATATCACTACCTCAAAGCAAACCGTCAATTTTGTGTTGTTAAAGGTTGAGTGATGCATTGAGCAACCCGTACCGTATATTATGTGAGTCGAGCATAAACATGGTACACTTTGTTAGAGCAAGCGGTGGTGGCCATAGCTGTAATTGAGCATAGCTTAGATCTTATTTCCAGGCTCATGTTGAGGCATCATTTTTTCTTGTTCCTTTTTTTTTTTTTTTTTTTTTAAGGGAAGCTGAGGCCTCCTATATTAAGAATAATTGAAAATTAATATATAATATAATTATTATATTATTATTATATAATATTATATATATATATATATATATAAAAGAATATATAGGTATTAAATTAGATTATAAATTAAAAAAGGTTAATCGGATTGCGGACGACAATTCCCGTTAGCGAAAAATAATGCTGCATTATTATTTTACGGAGGTTATACGAGCGGAACCCACCTCGCCACGGTTTTCACCAAATCAAATCAGCCTTCTAAACTTAACGCGAAACTTGCGCAAGGGAAGAAAACGATAAGCCCTAATTCCCAAATTTAAAATTTTCCAAAATTCGAAAGCTAATTTTTATTCTTCAGGCTTCAACTGCTTCAAACTCCGGCAACCGCAACCATCATTTCCGGTCACTGCCGCCCAAGTCCAACAATCCCCTTCAGGCTTCATCTGCTTCTGCCTGCCGGTGATTTTTTTTATTTTTATTTTTTTTCTATTTCAAAAACAGTTCCAACTTATTTAATTTTTTCGTGTCTATTTCGTTCGGTGTTCTAATCCATTGTTTTCTCTGATGTTATTTTTTATTTGAGTTTATAATTTTTACCGACAATAACCTTTCATTTAATTTATCTGTTTTGGGGTACCCAAAAGTTCTTTACGACTTTCTACTCTCTCCTGTTTGATGTTCAAATCTCTATCAGCATAAGCAGGGGGGGTAATTTCTCCAGAGATTCCAAAGTTAAAGATCAAAACGTGACACCAAGCTTTTTTGCCAAATTAGCCAGAGATTCCAAAGCTTCAAACCGCTTCTATCTGCCACAATGAGCAGCGCCAAATCCCGCAACTTCCGCCGCCGCGCGGATGATGGTGACGACGACGGAGAAGAGGATAAACCATCCACCACTACCTTACTAAACGGCACTTCTACCACAAAGAAACCCTCCGCCACCAATAAACCCAGAAAGACACCCTCACAACCCCCCACGAAAAGCCTACTTTCGTTTGCCGACGATGATGAGTCACTGGAAAGCCCTTTCACTCGGCCTTCCTCCAAACCATCATCATCATTATCCAGATTTTCCAAATCAACCCACAAGCTTGCTTCAGCAAAAGACCGAATTGCCTCTCATCCTCCTGCCTCGTCCCTCCCCTCTAATGTCCAGCCTCAAGCTGGTACGTACACAAAAGAAGCCCTCTTAGAGCTCCAGAAGAGCACCAAAACACTTGCCGGACCCTCCCGCCACGTTGCTAGTGCAAAGTCCAAACCTGAGCGTGAACCTGTCATAGTCTTGAAAGGCCTCGTCAAACCTGAAGCTCAACCTGACCCAGATGCTAAAAGTACCACAAAACCCTTTGAGGATGATGGAGTTTCCAGCGGGGAGAGTGATGATGCCATGGCCAAGTTTGATTCGATTGTGCTGGGGAAGGATTCGGCAGACGATAATGAGGTGATTCCTGACCAGGCAATGATACAGGCTATTCGGGCAAAGAGGGAGAGGTTAAGGCAGGCCAAGGCTGCAGCTCCAGATTTTATAGCTTTGGATGGAGGTAGTAATCATGGCGCAGCTGAGGGGTTGAGTGACGAGGAGCCAGAATTCCGTGGGAGGATTGGGTTCTTTGGGGAAAAGATAGACGGTAATAAAAAAGGTGTGTTTGAGGATTTCGAGGAGAGGACAGTGACTAAGGATAGGGGAATAGGAAGTGGTGAGGATGATGAAGACGAGGAGGATAAAATGTGGGAGGAAGAGCAGGTTAGGAAAGGGTTAGGAAAGAGGATGGAGGATGGCATTGGAAATAAAGGAGTAAGTTCCAGTTTTAGTGGCAATAGCATTCATCAGAGTGCCCCCCAACAAAGTTTTGGGTACTCGGCTGCAGGAACCACTGGCGTGTATTCTTCAGTGCAGAATGTGGGTGTTGCTAGTAGTTATAGTAGTGTTGGAGGACCAGTTGGGGGATTGTATGGTTCAGATGTGATGCCGATAGCTCAGCAGGCCGAGCTTGCTAAGAAAGCCCTGCATGAGAACCTGACAAGACTCAAGGTATCTTAATTCTCTTCTAAGTTGAAGATGATATTTTAGGCACTAGCAATATCTGCCTCAGTGTATTTACCTGACCATACTCTCTTTCTTATATGTATGTATATATTGCTACTCAATATGGGTTCTTGTTTTAGGAATCTAATGACCGGACCATGGCGACATTGGTGAAGACTGATGAAAATTTATCTGCCTCACTTGCAAATGTCACTATCCTGGAAAATTCTTTTGCCGCAGCCAGTGAGAAGTTCGTGTTTATGCAAAAGCTTCGTGACTATGTTTCTGTTGTGTGTGACTTTTTGCAGGTATGAACTGTTTGCATTGCTACTTCCATACGGCAATATTGTTAATTGATTTGTGTCTATATTCTTGCCAAAATTTAAAGTGGAAATTGCATGTATGGCTTTTTTTGGTTTTAAAATTGATCTTATGGGATCTTCTCGAAATGATGCGAGTGGCAGCTTTGTAACTATGAATTTGTCATTTTAAACAATCAAC
The DNA here is from genome assembly GCA_963692815.1 of Nyctanthes arbor-tristis. Classification (NCBI taxonomy): domain Eukaryota; kingdom Viridiplantae; phylum Streptophyta; class Magnoliopsida; order Lamiales; family Oleaceae; genus Nyctanthes; species Nyctanthes arbor-tristis. Next base: position 9,871 of record CAVNYN010233979.1, read on the forward strand.
TTAACTTCAAATGGCAATGGTTTGGAGGTCTATCCCAAATATATCTTTGTTGTTGCACCACTGTGAAAAACTTTTCTAGTTTTCTTTTTATTATTCTTGAGAGTAGGAAAATTAGAGGCATATGGCACAGGCGGGGACGACAATTTTTGGTGTTGGAAAAGAGGGAACAACTATTAGGGTGTGTGTGATTACAAACATGAAATTTACTTGGAAAGAAACTATTTTCTTGTCAATTGGATTACTGGCAATTGAATTTCACAGGAAGTAAATTGCAAAGCTTTTGATTGAAGGTGAAATTCCCGAGAAAATGTGTGAATTACCTAGAAAACAAAAACCCTTCACGCCCCATAGGAGAATATTTTCCTCGTTTTCAAGGAAAATGTGGTCATGTGACCAAAATGTGGAAAATGTTTTCCCTGGAAAAAAATGTCAATCAAACACCACAAAAATAGGAATTTAGGTGGGAAAACTCATTTTCCATGGAAAATCTTTGGTAATCACATTCACTCTTAGATTTATCACATTGAAACGGTGATACTTTTTTAAGAGTAAAACTGGGATGCTCATCTAATATGCTGTCCTGGTGTAGCTTTTATAAACATCTAACCAAAAGCTATGCAGAAGTCAGAACAAGAGGACTATATCAGCAGCACACTACTTACTTTCTGTAGCCATATTTTCACCCTTGTTGGATGTTATAATAGTTAACTTGTACATGATCAAACCTTAGCAGCCATTATTCGTATATGCCTGATACAAAGTTCAGTCCACCTGAAAGCTTCTTACAAGGAGGCTACCATAGAATATTTTTATGTTATTAAGCATTGTCAATGTCATTTACATATGTTTTACTTTGTTGTTCAAGCATTTGTCTATTGTTTAATTTATTGTCCTGGAGTAGATTGTATTGGCTGGAAGTTCATTTTCCATAAAGAAGAAGTCAATTATTTTTCAAATATAGGAGGGACCATTGCTTTATCGCTTGAATCATGCATATTAACTGTTACTTGTGTTAGAATCCAGTACAAGTGCCTGTTTATGCCATTTCCATGTGAGATAAATTCTGGAATGCTAGTGAAACACTTGAGCACGTGCCCCCCCTTTTTTCTCTCTGTAAATATTTAAATATGAACATCTCTTGTACACTTGGTGGAGTTTATTTGGTGCTAGAAATAATACATTACTTTTTGAGTGGAACACATAGATGTATTAAGTGGGTGTTTGTTTCCTAATATATTTATAAACTCAATCAATTTGAACGACATATTGAATTTATGAATTCAAAAAACCTATAAATATAATGCAAAACAAAGAAACATTAAGAGCTTGTTTGATTCCCATTATTTTTTCTCATTATAATTTCACCTACCACTGATTTGACCATTGATCAACTATCACCAAACATTTCAAATTTCAATTAAATATCCACCACTCATTTCAACTCATTATAATTTGACTCTCATAATGAGAATCACACAAGCACTAAGTTTCTGTTTGATGGGGTTGTATTGGTGGGTGGACTTTTGGACAGTATGCAAGCAAAATTTATAGAAAACCTTGTTGGCTTGCTAGCAGTGTGTAGCCTCTGTTACGGAACATCTGGATAGAGTTGAACGTCAGATAGGCATGCAAGTTTTTTCATTGTTCTCCTTTGTTCAGATGAAAGACGTGCCCAACCGCTCAAGTTGCTGTATTCTTGGAACCATCCCTTTGGGTTCCTCCTCTTTCTTTTTTTTTTTTTTTTAAATTTTTTCCCCTTTTTTTACCCTTTAGGAAGGGAATGGTTATCAAAACAAGCAAATCATCCTGACACAGAATTTCTGATCTGTCTAGTGACATTGGAAGAATTCAAAATACTAAACTAGCCTGGCCTAGTGTAGAAATGGCAGTTCTATTCTGAGAAGTATGGACACCACCATTGATGCAGTGTTAGATTCACTAATCGAGATGATGATGCTTCTTTTCCAGAGGAAAATGACGACTCTCAATACTAGCTGCTAATACACTACATACAATGCAAGCAATTTAGACATTTATGATATTGGAAATGAATTTCGGGCCAG
>CAVNYN010233985.1:0-57392 GCA_963692815.1 Nyctanthes arbor-tristis
ATCTGGACTACAATCACCTCACTATTTATAGCTTAGATGTGTGTCATGTAACTGTCAAACATCTGGACTACAATCACCCCACACTTATAGCCTAGATGTGTGTCATGTGTTACACGTATGTATAATAACATGCATACGTGGGCAAAATAAAATTGTCAATTTGGTCAAACAATTAATTTTATTGACCTCCATAAAGTGGAGTTAAAGATAAGCCCCTATGGTTTATTAAGAGAGACAAAGGGAATAGTTGGTTAACCGCGGAGAAAGTTTAACTAATAGTAACAAAGAGAGAGAGAGAGAGAGGAACGGAGCAGCGGCTGGTGGCTGCCGTTGTGATTATTTTTATTAATATATGATCTGAGCGATCTATGGTAAGTAACGGCTGATTAAAAATATAAGAACCAGTATGTATTTATACATATCAAATTATCCTCTAATTTAGTGATGTCAAACAGGCTGAATACTAGATAAATAGTATCACTCAAAACATAATGATGGTGTAATAGATCATTACTGGAACAAAATAAGCAAGCACTAAAAAAAAAGAATTAATCTACTTGTACAAATGAATGTACATGTGTATTTACAGAAAGGGTGTAAAATTACAATTTCACCCCATGTATTACATTAAAAGAATTAGAAAATATATGGCTAAAATTATAATTTTACTCCCTAACTGTAAACCTATTTGTACACCAATATGTACGTATAGCATATATATATATATACATATATTATCAAAAGTTAATTTCAATTGACAACAAATTCTGAAGCAGATTTTTTTTACTCAAAACTTATTGTTGAATTTGTCCTTCCTTACCACAAATTAACATATTTAGTCATGAACGTTTTGGTCACCAAAGAAAGTACGACATTTAGTTGTCCAAGACTAAACACTGGACTTTTAAGAAAAAGTCCCACATATGAAAGTAGTTGTCCTTTGAAATTTAACATATATTTTGGAATATGAATGGGTCAATAACATTTTTGTAATGAAAAAATATCCCATGGGTCCCGGGTATAATTAACTGAGAAAAATAGATCGGAAGAGCACACGTCTTAGAAGAAAGTAAATGAAAAACAATCTCCACGGCAATAAAAATGACAGGTATAGACACATCCTAAAAAAAGTAATACACAACCATATGGCATAAATTAGATATATCATTATTATTCGGGATCAAAAAAAAAAAAAAAGATGTATCATTATTATTAAGAAGATAATAATAACTCCCCGTACTTAATTAAGAAAGACAGAGGGAGTAGTGGGGAAGGATTGGAGCATGTTGTTAATAATAATAATACTCCCTCTGTCTCACAAAGATATTTTCCTTTCATTTCTCACATAGGTAAAGAAAATATCAATTAATATTACTAGAAATGTACGATTTAATAATATATTTCATAATATACCCTTTGATTTATTTAATAGTTCACTTTAGTAATTCTTTGTTATTAATTACTATGCACAATAAATGAGAGTATATTAGAAAAATAAAAAATTAACTTAGAAAAAGGGAATATAATTTGAGACGAATAAAAAAGGAAATGAGAAACATTTTTTCGGGACGGAGAGAGTAATAATAAAGAGATAGAGGATAGTGATTAGGTGCGTGGCGGCTACAATTGTGATTATTAATAGTAATAAAGAAATAGCGGGTAGTGGCTAAGTGACTGACTGCTACAATCGTGATAGAGATAGATAAATAGATAGAGGGTAGTGGCAAAGAGCCTGCGGCTACAATCGTGATAGAGATAGATAAAAAGATAAAGGGTAGTGGCTAATCGTGACAGAAATAGAAAAAGAGAAAGAGGGTAGTGGCCAAGTGTCTGACGGCTACAATCGTTATTATTAATAATAATAAAGAGAGAGAGGGTAGTAGCCAAGTGACTCGGTTCTTATTGCCTGTCAATAAACATAAATTTTCAACGAGAATTGAATTTGAAAGATGCCATAGGATAATTGTCATATTTTAATTAAATAAGTTAATTATGCGATTACTTTTTTGCAAATTATACCAAGCAATAAATTTTTTTTTTCAAGCTTGAATACGTACAATGAATCTAACAAGTCTCACGTTGCTATTGCCAATGGTTTCACGTTGCTATTGCCAATGGTTTATCGCTTTTTTCTAATTTTTATTTTCTTCTGAACCAAACATCCTAACTGACCACAAATAACTAAATAGTTGTGTAGGCACAAACAAAAAGCTGTTAGTTACAGTATTTTTTTTTTTTTGAAACAAGTTACAGTATTTTTTAACAAGTGAAAAACAAACATAAAATTATGAAGTTGCAAAATAGTTTGACTTTATTTTTTTATTTCTATTCTGAGAAGAGATTACTAAATGTTGTTTTTCTTTTCCTTTTTCTTTTCCTTTTTCTAAAGACTGTGCTATTGGGAAAAATAGGATAAAATCCTGAGAGGGATACCCAACATAGCGAATTTGGCAAATAGTAAGAGAGGGTAATGGCCAAGTGCCTCTATTTTTTTATTTCTATTTTGAGGAGAGATTACTAAATGTCATTTTTCTTTTCTTTTCTTTGTTTTTTTTAAAGACTGCCATTGGGAAAAATATGATAAAATCCTGAGAGGGATATCCAAGATAGCGAAGTTGGGAAATAGAAAGAGGGGGTAGAGGCCACGTGTCTGGCGGCCACAATTGTGATTATCAATAGAGAGTAGCAGCCAAGTGCCTGGCGGCTACAATCGTGATAGAGATAGATAAATAGATAGAGGGTAGTGGCCAAGTGCTTGGTGGCTATCGTGATAGAGATAGATAAAGAGATAGAAGGTAGTGGCCAAGTGACTGGTGGCTACAATTTTGATAGAGATAGATAATAAAGAGATAGAGGGTAGTGGCCAAGTGCCTGACAGCTGTAATCGTGATTACTACTATTACGATGACTACTACTACTACTCCTATTCCTCCTCCTCTCCTTCTCCTCCTCCATCTGTCTCAAAAAAATAGTTCTCATTTTATTTTTTATTTGTCCTAAATTATATTCTCCTTTCCTAAGTTAATTTTTTAGTTTCCTAATATACTCTTATTTATGGTGCATAGTAATCAACAATAAAAAATAACTAAAGTGAAATATTAAATAAATCAAAAGGTATATCAGGAAATATATTGTTAAATTGTACATTTCCAATAACGTTAAATATTATTTTCTTAATCTATGTGAAAAATGAAAGTGGAATATCTTTGTGGGATGGAGGGAGTATTATTCTTGCAAAATTTAGGGAGACATGAAAACGTAACATAAATCATTGATGACATGTTTATGTGGAAAAATTTCATTTGGGATTGATAACATAGAAATACTTTTTAACCATACAATGAAACTAGATTCTCACCCGTACGTTGTACAGGCATATACGAAATCACATTATATTTAATATTAGTACGAAATGTTAAATAACATATGATTAGCCACATTGAACGACAATGTTTTGATTATCTTGTTGTTAACTAATAGTTATTATGTGCTTACTTATTATGGAATGTTATTAAATGACCTTAATATATGTTAAAAAACTCACTAAACTCGATACCTATGGGACCGGATCCTATTAAGAAGAGGAATAATAGACTAAACGAGTAATTAGGTTGGGTATGAGATAAAGAAAATTGACCCGACTTAACAATAGGCCGGGAAATTAAAGTTATAATAATTTTTAGTCGTACCCGGATTACTCGTACCAGGCATGTTTAACTGTTTTTTGACAAAAATAAAAATATTTACTAAAAATTCTAAGTGTTTGAAAAGTAAAAAGATGATAAAACTTATAAAAAAGCTTAATAATTTCAATTACAATTTTAGTGTTTATAATATTATACAAAAACTGAAAATAAAAATATATAAATATATTTAAATTGACCAATAAATGGGTAATATGAATTACACGTACTAACCCGTCCTCAACCTGTCCCCAATTTAAGTAGGGATAGAAAAAAAATTGATGGGTAGGGTAATGGGTGTAGCATACCCGATCCCGACCTGGTCTATTGTCATTCTTATACATCAGAAAATTAAACATTTTATTTTTCTCTGTGGCTATACCGAGATGAAAATTTTGTAAATTATGAAATGTTAATTAAACCGTATTTATTATATATAAAAGAAGTAACATAATAACAACTCGATAAAAAGCATATAAAAATAATTAAAAATTAATACATTAACTAAAAAGGAAATACTCTAATATAAATTACGAAATACTTCATAGATAAGATATATACATTAAAAATTTTTGAATTGAAAAATTAAAAAACTTTGAATATCGATTAATCGAACAAAAAATTTAAGAAAATAAGATAGATGAGTATAGAAATCACAAATTTGTGAGATCCCAGCAGTCGATTAGCAAAGATAATAAATCAGAAAAGATTTGTAAAACTTCTGAAATAGATTCTTGAATATAAGAATACGTAAGGATCATAATCCCAAATTAATTAAAAAAATAGGGTAATATTAATCTACAATTTGCCGCATAATTTAACTAACATGTAAAGAAAAGTCTAAAATGACCTCACTTAAGACCGCTTTGGCGGAAAAATGCGGTACCTCACTTAAAATAGTTTTGGCTGGAAAAATGCAATAAAAGGTACCACATACTTCATTTATTGTGTGTGTGAATACACACACAGAGAGACAGAGATTGTGACACATCTATAATGTCATTTATTTATTCATCTCATAATTTCATATCTCCATATAATTTTTATTGTTGTTGTTGTTATTATTATTATTTTCATTTTTTACTTAATGAAAAAATATTATAAACACGTGAAGTGTCCTCGTGATGAAATTACAATTGTGATTGAAAAGACTAAACTTTCTTGATAAGTTTCATTATCTTTTTGCTTTTCAAAATATTATAATTTTTGGCAAATAATTTTTTGTTAAGAAATGGTTAAACAGGTCGGGTACAGGTAAAAAGTATGATAACCTTAGCGGGCCCATTTTAATGTCGGGCTGATTTTCTTTATTTCATCCATACCTAATTACCCGTTTAGTTGAATTTTCTCCGTCTTAGTAGGATTGGGCGCCCGAAAGTATTGGGTTTGACGAGTTTCTTTTACCATCCCTATTGAGTTCACTTAATAGTATTATATATCAAATAAAATATAATAATAAATATTAGTTAACAATAAGATAATAGAAATATTGTAGTTCAATGTGGCTAAACATACATTACTTAACATTTTATTCTAATATTGAAATACAATTTGATTTGATATCTTCCTGTGTAACGTACATGCCAGAATCTAGTTTTAATTAACACCGTATTATTATTACTTTAAAACTTATACATAAAATTCTCCTTTTATATAAGACGTGCAATGTATGTTCTTATTACTCGTATCTATAAAAAACGCGATAGAAGCATGTATCTTATGAGTAATATTGCTGAACCCACCCCTATTTTTCAATACAAGGAGGAGATAGTGGAGGAGAGAGAAAATAGGAGAGGGGTAGAAGTGGTTCGAAATCGAGAATTTCTGTTCAAGACATGAGAATCTAACAACTATTATACATGTTTGAACCACTTCATAAGAACACTTCACTTAAATTAAATATAAAAGTTTTAATTTATAAATTTTAATTTTCCCTAATATCTCACTCTTTTTAAACTATACTAGTTTACCATACCCGTGCGATGTATGGGAAGTATGCCGATTTACATAAAAGTGACATTTATTAGTTGACGAAGGAGAAAAAATTAATTGTTAAGTATAACTAATAATCAGTTTAATTTATATGACTATATCATATTTATATCTTTGATTTATTAATATTTTTTTACAATTAAATCTTTGCACTATGAATTTTAGCCCAGGCCTCCACAAAAATTTAATTCAAAAGTTGCTTAGGGCTCCTAAAAACCTCGAAACTGCCTTGATATTGGTCAAAGAACTACATATAGGAAGATCAACAATTTTAATATGCATGTCATATAATAAAACTTTGCTATGTAAAAAACCAATCCATTCAACGGGGAAGAGAAGGTTAAAAAGAGCATTAATAGAAATTTAATAGAAACATGTAGTGTTAAAATACATTTTTACCCATTTAATAGATTACTAAAAGATGTTAAATAAGAGACTTTAATATACTTGATAGAAATTTCTAATAGAATGTGCATTAGTTTGTTTATCAATTTAATCTAGTTTTACACTCAATGAATGTCCGTTTCAAAACATGGGCCTTAACACTTGATGAATGCCATTTGTGGTGAATAATGATCGTTCTATGCATTTAGGCTTTATTGATAGGCCACTACATGACAAATGAACAAAATATGCAAAGTTATATTAAAAGTTATGCGGAACCTGGTAAGATAGAAATATGTTACTTTCGGAAGACTTTTGCTGAAAATCAAAGAAAGGTCCATCTTCCACATAATTTGTTGGTCAAACAAACAATTCTCTTCACTAAGTATACTGTAAGTTGATCAACATTGATTGGCACGATGAAGTTGCAGAGATTTTATGTTGCTGAACATTATAGCCAAATTATTTCAGCACTTTCAACTATTGAGCTGAATTTGTACGTATTTGCAAACACGTACGCGTTGTTGAGGTTATACATTGAGTTCATTTTAATTAATTTGTTCATTCGGAATTATTTGCGACAGATACGTCATCAGGTGGCCGGAGAATTTGCCGATGGATTCTGGAGCACCCCTATTATGTGCAGGAATAAGTGTGTATTAATTGTCCGTTGAAAGACAACTTAGCGGACTCAACTCCGAAGAGAACAGCGATTGTTGGGTTAGGAGGGCTTGGCCATATAGCTGTGAAATTCGGAAAGGCAATGGGACACCATGTCTCAGTAATCAGCACTTCCCCATCCAAAGAGAGAGAGGCTCGACAACGGTTGGGTGCCGATGATTTCATTCTAAGTACAGATCCCAAACAAATGGAGGTTCGTTCAACAATAGCAAGTGTTGTTGTTGTTATTATTATTATTACTACTACAAATGCGTATAGAATTAGATTCGAATGAAGCGCAATGCAAAGTAAATAAGTACACCAACAATAATGTTGGTAAAAAGCTACAGAACTCATGGTTTGTGAAAATTGGACTTACAACATTATGAGCAACCACAACGGAGTTGTTAAATTTAATTTGTCACATAAGCAAACTAATAAAATGAATTTTAAGTGATTGTTAAATAACATGTGGACATTTTAAATTTAGCTATCAATTATTGATACATTGAGGATGTTAAATTGAAGCATTGAATTTAATTACAAACAAAAGTTATTAGTCATTTTTTGTATTTTATTCCCCAAGATTCAATGGTGAACAATTACTACAAGAAATTAATGAAAGAATGCTACATTTGGTTGTTAAAATAGTTATTAACTTTAACAACAAAATTAACTTGGTGTTAAAAAGATTTCTTTAACAATCTCTCTCTCTCTCTCTATATATATATATAAATATAAAGGCACTTAAGTGCACTTTTGCCTTTTTCCCGCCCATTTTTCCTGCGGTGAAACTCGAGGTAAGTCTATTGCGGTACTGTTTGGACTCATCAGTATTGGAATTTAATTTTTTCCACCTTAATAATTGTTGCTCTCAAAACGGCTGCGGGAAATTGGAAAAGTTCCATTTTATTCTTTTCTTCCACCCCACTCATTCCAAAGATTTCCCGTGCCAAATTCGGTAAGCTGCCTTTTTTCCCACTTTTCAACCTCAATTCTTGCAAATCTTTCATCTTCAATTTTGGAAAGTTTTCTTATTAATTTTCTCTACCTTAATTCTTTCTTCCTCCATAGACGTCTAGAAAGGTTCCTTACCTCAATTCTTCTGAAACTTCCCTGGTAAGTTTCTTTTTTTGCCCCACATTTCACCTCAATTCTTGCAGATCTTTCCACCTCAATTTTAGGAAGTTTTTTAGTTAATTTTTTTCCACCTTATCTCTTCCTCTAAAGACGTCTAGGAAAGTTTCTCACTCAATTCTTCCGAAACTCTCCTGTCCCGAATTCAATAAGTTGCTTTTTTTTTTTTCCAAACATCAATTTGATAGGGACTGTGACTTCTTTTGTTTTTTTCATACTTCAATATTTTCGTATTTCTTTTTCTTCTTATTATTGCATTGTTTTGATGTTCATTATTTTACTTTTGAAAGTAGTTTTTGATTGTCATACTCGTGTTTTTATTTAAGTATATTTATTCTCTGAGCTGTGTCATTCAAGTTTTCTTGGCCTATGATGCTTTATGGTTTATTTGAATTTTGTTAGGGGCTGCGATATTGATGTTGTATGTTGGTTATCAACCCTTGGTGTGTTGGGTTCCACTTAAGTGCTTTTATATATAGATATAGAGATTAAGACACGTGTGTTTGTCTCTAAGCCCCTACTATATGTTCCTTAATATATTGTCAGCAGAATACTCCTACTAAGTTGGGGTGTCTATGTTTGAACATACATGATACTAACGGTTTCAAAATAAAAAACAGATATTCAACTAATTATAAAAATAAATCTAATATATATATATATATATATATATAAAGGAACTTAAGTGCCCTTTTGCCTTTTTCCCGCTTATTTTTCCTGTGGTGAAACTCGAGGTAAGTCTATTGCGGTACTGTTTGGACTCATCAGTATTGGAATTTAATTTTTTTTCCACCTTAATAATTGCTCCTCTCAAAACAGCTGCAGGGAATTGGGAAAGTTTCATTTTATTCTTTTCTTCCACCTCACTCCTTCCAAAGATTTCCCGTGCCCAATTCAGTAAGCTGCATTTTTTTCCTTTTCCACCTCAATTCTTGCAAATCTTTCATCTTCAATTTTGGAAAGTTTTCTTATTAATTTTCTCACCTCAATTCTTCTGAAACCTTCCCCGGTAAGTTTCTTTTTCTTTTTTGCCCCCCCTTTTCATCTCAATTCTTGTAGATCTTTCCACCTCAATTTTAGAAAGTTTTTTAATTAATTTTTTCCACCTTATCACTTCCTCTAAAGACGTCTAGGAAAGTTTCTCACTTAATTCTTCTGAAACTCTCCCGTCCCGAATTCAGTAAGTTGCTTTTTTTTTTCCAAACATCAATTTGATAGGGACTGCGACTTCTATTTTTTTTTTCATACTTCAATATTTTCGTATTTCATTTTCTTCTTATTATTGCATTGTGTTGATGTTCATTATTTTACTTTTGAAAGTAGTTTTTGGTTGTTATACTCGAGTTTTTATTTAAGTATATTTATTCTCTGAGCCGTGTCATTCAAGTTTTCTTGGCCTATGATGTTTTATCGTTTATTTGCATTTTGTTAGAGGCTGTGTTGTTTATGTTGTATGTTGGTTATCAGCCCTCGGTGTGTTGGGTTCCACTTAAGTGCTTTTATATATAGATACAGGGATTAAGACATGTGTGCGTGTCTCTGAGCCCCTACTATATGATCCTTTATATATTGTCAGCAAAATACTCCTACTAAGTTGGGGTGTCTGTGTTTGAACATACATGATACTAAAAGTTTCAAAATAAAAAACAGATATTCAACTAATTGTAAGAATCAATCTAATATAAAAATAGAATTTCACCATACTAAAATTCCATGCCAAAATTGCAAATTGCAAGGGTACATCACTGACATAAAATTAGCATAAGAGTAAAATTATGTTGATCAACCAAAAACTGTTAGTATTAATTCCCCAATTAATTATAAAGACTTCTGATTGTTCGCATTAATTAATTAATTAACAAACGTGTATATACATATTCATCTTAATATGTTTTCATGCTTTTACATTTCTGTATTTAATTTATAGACTAAATTTATGTATTGCTTTAACATATTGATTTTTTATTGGGTTTAATTTCTTTGTGATCTTCACTTGGGTGGCTTGATTTGGAATAGTTACAAAGTTATTTCATTTGGCAACTCATTTATAAAAGTTTTATTTACAAATCTACCTTGGTCATTCCTATCATGCTTGGATTTAACATTTACAAATCAGGCGTAGCAAGCATCTCAGAAAGAATCATACTTTGTCCCATTTACGGTCACAAAGTCTTCATAACATGTTGGACCTCGAACAATGCTCAAAAGAGTTGTTAGATAATATTTTTCTCCTTATCCAAGTTGAAAAAATACAGTCTTCCAACAGAAACACCACGTTGTCATGGGACCTAGCCTCTAGATTGTCCCTCTACACAAATTTAGAAGGCAACATAAATCAATCTAGCTAGTTCAGGATACTTATTATTTGCTTCCATCCAAATAGTAAATTTACTTTCTTTTATTGTGGATCGATGAATTACAACATTAACTAAGGGCATGTTTGGTATTATTTATTTTTTTCATTTATAAATTCATCTACCCTTGATTTGACAACTACTCAACAATCACCACACATTTTAAACTTTAATTAAATCTTTACTACTCATTTTCACTTTTTATAAATTCTCTTTATAAATTAAGTTTATAAATGTAAACAAACGGACTAGTCACAGAATAGTATACAATATGTTTCCCAAGCAAATGAAAACTCAGTCTTTCAACTGGGATATCCTGATAATGAACATTGTACCGAAAAATTCTCTAAGTAGCCTCATACGCTGAAACACATTGACAATCACAGTACATGTTGATTTCATCAATATTCTTCTTTCTAACATCAACTGCAGTGGTGGAGAATGATGCAGTTAGATGATCACAAACTTTATTAATGTATTTGAAAAGGTACTTTATTGACCTTGACTAGTTACACCACTTAACATTGATGTGTGCCCCATACTTCATAAGCAAATAGTGGCTATATAGAATAACATATCTGTTATCAAGTACGACTCCATTTTTTCAACAGTTCTTCCATTATTATGACGCTTATACATAGCATATCCACTATCATCAATAGTTGTAAATTGGGCAAATTTTTTGGGAAATGCTTAGTACAATGCCCATTAGCTATGCATGGTGATTTGACATTCAGATGTCTACATAAGCCGTGCATCATTAAATTTTAACAGCATCACTTTTTCAGTTTTCTCATCTGGAAGTTCTGTCGATATGATTTTATCGATATTTGTTGCAGGATGCTTGAATTTCTGAGCTAACTTGAGCAATATATGAGCATGTAGAATACCAAGCTTCTCAAATTCAAGTGTATATAAAACTGAACGCATAAAAAAAGATAAGTGTTATTAGAAAACGTAAAATAGACTTATTAAACTAACAATCATAAAAAGGAACAAATGTATTAAATATATGTATATATATATTTACAAAACTAGCGAAAATTAAATAAATTTTTTACCCACCTTAACTTTACCAAAAACTCTATTTTTCTTTAAATCTTTGATAAGATGGTCTAGCTTAATCTTGAAAATCCTACAAATGATGTCATGATGATCTCCTGGCCATAATCCCCTATCCTCTACGAAATGAACAATTTTCAGCCACCATAGGTTACATGTGATGGTAATAAATAAATCAAAATAGCGAGCCCATCTACAAATGGCCATTGCATCTTGGTACTTTTGCATTGTGTTACGGGCACCACAATGAATGACTAGGCAGTACCATTGTACTATTCACATCACAGTTCTTTTTTATGAGACGTAATAAATGCTAAACAGGAAGACTCAATCATTGTATAACCATCTATCAAGAATTGTTGGAATAGACATCGTGAGGATAATATATAAGGTTATTCATTATTTCCCCTGCTACTAGAAGAAAAAAAAAACTCTTTTGGGGTAACTATCTTCCTTCTAGCTATAATGGATTGAGCTCGCCTTGACAATTCAACATCTTCCCTAAAGCCATCCTAGCCATGCAGAAATAGCAACGGATATTGAAGATCTAAATAATATGGATTAAGTTTATTTATCCGCTATAAATCTCCAGTCCTCTTTTCCAAGATAATGTCTATGTGGGGCCAAGAATCATCAATGCCACCCTTAATAATTACGGCAACTCCATCCTTATCTCGTTCATTATACATCCTTCCATTTTTCTCCCTTGCTCCGATAAGCTTTAATTTAATATCAATGGCATATGAATTTCTAAACCTATCTTTGTCCGTTCTAAAAGATTTGGCATGTGCATTATGTGTTCATCAAGCATATGCTTTAGAATAATGCTATTTAGCACCAGTAGTGCTTGGTACCAGTCTATGTAATAACTAATGTGACATTGAAAAATAAGTGAAATTAAATGCATGAATAAAGGACTCACTTGATTTGACTTATCACTCAATGCCACCTTAATATGGTGTCAAGTACCTGTGGTACTAAACAGCATTACTCTAAGCTTTAATTGATCAACAATTTCAGCGTTTAACGCATTCAAGTCAGCGAATTTCCTGCATGAACGTTAAAATTCAAAATTATAAATTAATGGATGTAATAATTAACAAAAATAATATAAATTAAAAAAATGAGAACATAAAGTACACCTGACAGCCTAGATTCGGTTAGCAACCTCATTCTCAGTATCTGCAATATAAATTTGTGTAGATACCAAAATTTTCGTGAATGAAAATTATTTTTTTAAAGATTTTAAAAATTTTTTAATGTGTCGCTACCACCCTAATTCATTAAAGGTTTTAAAAAATATTTAATAGATCGATCAGCAAGTTGTAGAGTGATTGTTGTAGGTTTCACCTCTACTAAACCAAGTTTCCTAAAAAGAGAATAAGGCATGAGATTAATACTAGTGCCTAAATCACATAAACATCTTTCAATAAATAAACTACCAATGGGACAAGGAATAGAAAAACTCCCTGGATCCTTTAGCTTTGGTGGTAGTTTGTTCTGCAAGATGACACTACTCTCTTCAGTTAACATCACAGTCTCATGCTCTTCCAACTTCCTTTTACTCGAAAGGATTTCTTTCATAAATTTGACATAGCTGGGCATTAGAGCTAAAGCATCCGCGAATGGTATATTAATCTATAGTTTCTTGAACACCTATAAAAATTTTTCAAACTGCTTATCCAGCTTATGCTTGCGCAACCTCTGTGGGAAAGGGATAGAAGGCACATAAGGCTTCACAGGAGATTGAGACTCTTTTGCTTGTTCTACCTCAACCGCAAGTTTATCAGATTGGTTCCTTTTTCACCTTGAACTTCTTCAGACTTTTCTTCTTTTCCTGGCCTCTTAACATGAATCTCAAGTAATTGCACTCCACTTCTTATAGTAATGGGATTCACATGTTCCTTAGGATTTACTTTTGTATTGATAGGCCAAGCCCCTTGCTGTCTATCTGTCAACAACTTTGCAAGTTGCCCAATCTAATTCTCAATATTTTTCATTGATCTGGTAGTCTGTTCCTATTGCTCTTACAGCTTAGTCACTGCTTCCTCCCATCCAGCCTTCTTCTCATATGGTTTTGGCTTATGCTGTGGATTTTGAACATTGTTATTGTTTCCATAGGAGAAGTTGGGATGTTGCCTCCACCCTGGGTTATATGTCTGAGAAAATGGATTGTTCTGCTGACGGTTGAAATTTTGAGCATATGCTGCTTGTTCTGTTAATGATGATTCAGCAGACAATAGAGGGCATTATAGGGATTGATGCATCGCACCACAAGTAGCACATACAGGTACAGGGTGTTGAACCATATTAGCTGTTTGGGAATGCCTCATTGATTCAAATTGTTTAGCAAGTGAATCAATCTTTGCAAACACCAACGAATTAAGATCAACCTCATGCATCCCAGCAACTTTCTTATGTGAACTTCTGTCTGGCCACATCTCATACTGTTGACTCATTGTTTCAAACAAGTCATAAGCATCTCCAACTGACTTGGTGCTCAATGTACCTTCTGCTGTAGCATTAATAGTTGAACGGCAATAAGGAGTGAGGCCTAAGTAAAAATACCTATTCTGCTCCTTTAATGAAAATCCATGATTAGGACATTATCTGAGCATCTCTTTGAACCTCACACATGCTTCATGGAAGTTTTCACTGTCAAGTTGCATAAAAGTTGAGATTTTATGCTTTAGCCTATTCGCCTTGGATTGAGGGAAATATTTCATTGTGAATTTATGCACCAAATCTGTCCAAGAAGTAACACTGGCTGCAGGAAACGAATCTAACCATTCCTGAGCCTTGTCCTTCAATGTATGAACAAAGAGCCTCATTTTCAGTGCTTCCTCATTGATAATCGGGTACTGAAAATTCCCTACATAATCCAAAAACCTGGACAAATGATAGTGAGGATTCCCATTCACCCCTCCATAGAATGGCAAGTTATTAGAGAATAAATTTATCACATCTGGGTGTAATTGAAAGTTATCATGCCCATAATTTGGAAAAACAACACTTGCCCAGTTTTGAACCAAGGGAGGTATCATGAAGTCACCCATCAACTCATCTCTTTCATTCACTGCAACTATAGGCCCATTATGTCCCCCATTGTTACCTCCAGGTGCAACTAGTCCAATTGGTAGGATTTCTTGATTTTGATTATCTCCCATGTCTAATTTCTGTTGACATTCCTTCTCTTTTCGCTCCCGATTTCTTTGATGAAAGGTCCTCTCAATTTCAGGGTCGAACTCAGTTAAGTTACATCTTTTAGAACGGCTCATTCAATGCAAAGTCCTATACCAAACAAAAATAAAAAGAAAATTCAATAAAATAAAATAAATTTGTCAAATATAGCTTCACTAAAGCAATTATCAATTTAGCCGATCCCCAGCAACGGCGCCAAAAACTTGTTGTAAAAAATTATCCCACAAGTGTATGGGGTCAAAACAAGTAATATAGTAGATGAATCAAGTGTCGTACCCATAGAGATCGGTAATGAAAATTCGCTTTAACTAACACTTTTGACAAATAATAAAAAATAGCAAACACACACAATTAAAACTTGAGTTGTCAACCAAAGAAACTAATAAAACTAAGCAAGATAATTAAAAGCAATAATGCAAATGGATTAAATGAATTCAGAGGATTAAAGCACCAGGGTCCCTGAATCCATCGCCGTTTCCACAATCAATCGTAAGCACTTGCCCTCACACGTTCTAGTCTAGGGCTGAAAATAAATAATCCTAATTTATTCAAAAGCCTCTCTAGATAGTCATCCAAATCTATACCTATATGCAAGACCAATTGTCTCTAATTAACTTTCGAACATAAGGCATGCATTAATTCTCTTTGATTATTATGTAACGATTTCATAGAGCATAATAGTATCTCTAGCTATTATTGGACACTATGTTGTTCATTACCATGGGCAAAATTCATGAAGAATCTCTCAAAAACAACATGAATCACAAAACTCAATTTAATGATGATCAAACATCAAATTGGGATAAGAGCATAATGAACAATCAACCCAACAAACTTGAACAATTGCAAGAACGGAATACTATAATTTAATCATGAAAATGGGGTTTCATCATGAGCCCTAGTTTAGGAGTTTAGCCTAACATGATATCGCTAGACAAAACGAGAAATAAAGATGAATCCATTGAAAGGAAATAGAAAGATAGAACCCTAGATCTTCAATAGCTTCCAACTCATATATGTAGCTCTTATTTGCGTATTCCCCTATTTCTTCTGTTATTTTCCATCCATTTGTAACTATAGGCTCCTTAGAATACCTAAAATCTCGAAAACAGGCCGAAAACGTGTAAGAGACCCTTTCCCGCTACAGGCAGCGGGTAGGCTGCTGTTTGTTGCTTGCCGCGGCCAACCAGCGGCCAACAGAGAAATCTGACACCCGCAGCTAGGCTGCGGTTTGCTTGCCGCGTCCACCAGCAGGCAACTTTCAAAACGTCTATTTCGGTCCCTGATTTGTCTTTTTGGTGCAGCAATGGTCTTTCTCAGCATTTATCTTCATTCAAACAAGTCTAAAATGTCTAGAACCCTTCACGAAGGTCCTCACACTCTTCAAATACGACCCAGATAGTCTTTTTTTAGTTTCTCGAGAGTGCAAACTAGTCCTCAAACTTGTTGACATTAACTTCTTGACCCTGAAACTCACGAACCATCACTTATTGATGCTACAACTCGAATGCAAAGCTCTAATTTGTTTCCAAGATCGTCCTTTTCAATTACTAGCACCCAAAATTGAGCTTTTCACCTATATAAACCATATTCACACAAATTAGGTAGAAATCTGCTTGATTACAAATAAAATTGAATAAGTTAAGAGGAGTAAATTACATATAAAATATACTTATCACCTGGTACCAAGAGCCGCTACTATCTCTAAAGCCCCTTATCGGATAGGACCAAAGGAGCTGCAGGAGTTAAAAGTTCAATTAGTGGAACTTTTGGAAAAGGGCTTTATCCGGACAAGTGTGTCTCCTTGGGAAGCACCAGTCATGCTATTGAAGAAGAAGGACAAAAGTATGAGAATGTATATTGACTATCGTAAACTAAATAAGTTGACGATTAAGAACAAATACCCGCTCCCGAGAATTGAGGATTTGCTCAATCAGCGGAAGGGAATGGCTATCTTTTCTAATATCAACCTGAGGTCAGGCTATTAGCAACTGAAGATCAAGTCAGCAGATATACCTAAAACAGAATTCAGAACCCATTACGAGCATTGCAAATTTACAGTAATGCCCTTCGGTTTGACAAATGCCCTTGCGGTATTTATGGACTTGATAAACAGGGTGTTCTATAAGTATTTAAATAGATTTGTCATCTTTTTTATTGACAATATCCTAATATACTCGATGAGTTCGGAACAACATGTCGAGCACTTAAAGACCGTGTTGTATAGTCTACGAATGGAAAGATTGTTCGCTAAATTCAAGAAGTGTAAATTTTGGCTGGATCGCGTAGGTTTCCTAGGCCATGTGGTGACAGCCAGAGGGATTGAGTGGACTCCACTTAAGTTGAGACTGTTACTAACTGGTAGGGCTAGCATTGGGTCGGGTTTGGTCCTGACCTAAACTTGGCCAGACAGGAAGTCGGGTTATGGGTTTAGGAACTGAGCCGATCCGACTCGGTTCCTAAGCCTGAGTCAACTGGGTTGGCTCGAGTTGAGTCAGGTTGGCAGTTTTGGACCAACCTGGCCCAATATCCAATACGCCCAAAGAATTTTCTTATATTGTACCTACTGCCCATAACACAAGTAACTCTTCTTCTACCCTAAACTCCTTGGAGAATTTGAGCAGAAATTAAGGGTGGCGGCCACCATTGGGGCGGATGGAGTGGGCGGCGTCATGATTTGAACGGCAGCACCATGGGCGATAAAAGCAGACTAGGCAGCCGGTAAGGCATGTGGGCAGTAGTACTTCAGCAGCACAGAGGGCAGTACGAGGCGGCGGAGAATCTAAGTGAAGCGGCACAGCGGCGGTAGCAAGAGAAGACCAACAGTCGAGTAGGAATTAAATTTGGGCCTTTGGGAAGTCTAGGGTCCGTGAGAGACAGAGGGAGTCTGAGAGTGTGTGTGTGTGTGTAGTGACTGACCAGCGAGTATGCAAGGGAAATTGAAAACTCTAAAATTGTCAGTTGAAGAAAAATTAATTGCAAGATCAAACTCAAACGATTTTATTTTTTATTTTTTGTAAGAGAAAAGGTAAAGAAAATGAAGACTGATAAACAGATGAAGAACCAAAAAGCAGCAACGATGACCATCTATTTTCTATAGATTACAGAGTAAAAAATAACTCAAACAATTTTATGAAACCAAAAAAAATAATAATGATAAAATAAAACGGGTCAAGTTCACCTGGTTCCGTGGGTTTCACTCACTAAACCCAGAACCCAACTTGACCTGATCGGGCTACTCGTTCTCCTACCCGTAGCCAACCCGTCCATCCACTTAACCCGACCCGATCTGGCCTGAATCAAGTCGGTAGCGTCAGTTTTTCTAGGTTCCCAGATCAGATGCCCAACCCTACTAACTGATCTCTGCCTACAAACACCGATGAAGTGAGAAGCTTTCTAGGCTTGGCTGGATATTATCAGCGATTCATAGAGGGCTTCTCCAAGGTAGCGGGTCCAATGATGTGGCTTACTAGAAAGGGTAAGATGTTTATTTGGGCAGATAAGTGTCAATAGAGTTTCAAAGAGCTGAAGAAGAGTTTGGATTCATCACCAGTGTTGATGACACCATATGGCTTTGATGGATTTGTGATCTATAGTGATGCATCAAAACTGGGGTTAGAATGTGTTTTGATGTAGAAGGGTAAGGTGATTGCCTATGGGTCTAGGTAGTTGAAACCCAATGAGGAGAACTGCCCGACCTATGATCTTGAACTCACCGCTTTAGTGCACGCTTTAAAGATCTGGCATCATTGCTTATACGTGAGTAAATGCGAGATTTATACCGACTATAAGAGCCTCAAGTACTTCTTCACTTAGAAGGAGTTAAACATGAGGCAAAGAAGATGGTTGGAGCTGGTCAAAGATTATGACTGCGACATCCTATACCATCCGGGTAAGGCTAATGTAGTCATAGATGCCTTGAGTAGAAAGAGGATGGGTCAGTTATTAGTGCTTGGTACAGGTCAAGACCAGTTGATTAAGGATCTTGAGGATTTGAGGATTGACGTAATTGCACCGCAAAGACAGGGATCGGCAATGATTGCCAATTTGACGGTTAAACTGGACTTATGAGACAGAATTGTTATGGCTCAGAAGGATGACATGTTTCTGGAAAATATAAGAGCATGGGTCAGAATAAGAACGATGAAGGTGTTTGAAATCTCTACTGACGACGCTTTTATGTTCAATGGCCGCTATACGTGCCTAGAAACAATGAACTCCATGATGACATTTTGACTGAAACCCATAACCCTTTAGAGAAACATAAAGGGAAGTATTGCCAAGTTCATTGCCAAGTGCCTGGTGTTTCAGCAAGTGAAAGCCCAACATTAGCGACCATCAGGGTTGCTGAATCCTTTAGAGA
Organism: Nyctanthes arbor-tristis; assembly: GCA_963692815.1. Taxonomy (NCBI): domain Eukaryota; kingdom Viridiplantae; phylum Streptophyta; class Magnoliopsida; order Lamiales; family Oleaceae; genus Nyctanthes; species Nyctanthes arbor-tristis. The sequence goes on from CAVNYN010233985.1 coordinate 18,837, forward strand.
TTCCATAATGGAAATAGGAAAGGATTTCTTTGGATTTTGTAGTAGGTCTCTCCAAATCGGTGAGTAAGCATGATGATATTTAGGTTATCGTAGACCGACTTAAAAATCAACTCATTTTCTGCCAATCCGTATAAATCTTAATTTGGATCAGCTTGCTAGGATCTATATCAATGAGATTGTGCAAGTCCACAAAGTGTCGGTATCTATTATATCAGACAGAGATCCACAGTTTACTTCAAAATTCTAGAAGTTATTACAGACTGTGACGGGTACAAAGCTGAATTTCAACACAGCTGACAGACTGGAAAAGAGTAAGATCTTGGAAAATTGTAACATACTAGAGTTTGGTTGAACCGGTAGCTGAAATTTAAAAAAAAATAAAATAAAATAAAAAATATATAAAAAAGAAAAAGAAAGGTTAGCCGCTGTGAGAGTTCATAAGTATACATGGGTGTGTTTGGAAAATGGAATGAAGCAACACTAGAAGCTGTGACTTGACTTCATCTCTCAATATATGAACTAAAAAAAATGAAATTAAAAAATAAATAAATAAAAAGTTAAAAAGACTTAGCAAAAAAATGGAATGAATCAGCACCTGTGACTTCTTTCAATATTTGAACAAATTTGAAATAAAAAAAAAAAGAATGGAGTGAAAAAGGCTTAATCAAACTATCCCAGTGATCAACAGTAGAGCTGCTGCTACGAGCCATTACGTCACCCTCTCCAATTCACATCAAGCGCCTGCTCTGTCTTATTCGTTGACAAACATGGTGGTAGATGGACGATGGCAGTGGACTAATGATGGCGGATGGGTGGTGGGGCTGTGGCGGTCAACATAACTAAAGGAAGTGGCGACTAATTAAACCCTAGTTTGTTGTGAGATGAAAATATATAATAATATATATAGATGAATTTAATAATAATAATAATACGAATTAAAAAAATTAGGGACAGTTTAGAAAGGTAAATTTACACATAATTTTTAATTGAGGTGTAATATTGAATGTGCAAATTAAAAAAGTGCATATCATCTAAATATCTCTTAAACCATTTAGCTCAGTTTTGTCAAGCCCATTAGCCATTTTAGAACTAAGTTCTTAAGCCCAAATTGTCTTTTCTTTTAAAAGCTTAGCCCAAATTCGAGTTAAGTGTAACCAAACAAGACTTTGACTAATTCAACCCAAACTTATCCATTGTTTACACACGTTGAAAATATCAGATTTTCGGCATCCATTCTTCCCATGATTTTCCCCCACGTCCAGCCACTTCTATGTAATATATACAAGTTAATAGCACTTCACTCACAGCAACAACAATCGTCCATTTTCAGTGAAATACACACCCAGTCAAATTATTCAAAAACATTCTGAAGCTTCACACAATCACACCTTTACAAGAATTCACAACATTCACCAATTTCCAGTTTATGCAAAAACTACACACAGAGATTCATACATCCGGAAGCAAAACACACAACATTCACACTCAGGTACACTATTTCACATACATACAATACACTGCATTCCTTCAACCTGAACCTCGACTGCCACCAGTACTCTATACCATTGCTGACTTGGTCCGCGTCAAAACCCAACATCAGCTGGGTCTTTTTTGTTTTTAAATTTGTAAGTAAAAAACTTTTTTTTTTGGGAGCGAAATGTGGAGGGCCTAGGCACAGTGACACCTCCTCTGCGCTACGCCCATGGATAGAGATGACGACTGGTAAAAGAAACACATCCCTTTCTTGTTTTATGTGCATTTGATTTTTTATGTGAAAGAGATATTTCGAGCTGCTACATGTCCGTATGACACTATATGCTGTCATACATTTGGAGTTAGATCATTCTAAAAAATATATTAGCATATTCTCTTAAATTAATGTTACTATATGTTTTTAACTTTTAAACTTTTTCCCCTAAAGAAAAACAAAAAATGTTTGAACTTTTTTTTTTTTTTTTGGTGGTTTAGAGTTATCCTAGATTAGTCATATGATCTAGATCAATATACCAATTTCACGATTAAGATTTGGCTTTGAGTGAGTTGGAAAACAAATAATTTATTTGATGGGCATTTATTGGATTAACTATAAAGTTTAGTAGTGATTGATTACGTGTAAACTTTAACACTTTTAAAATAATGTTATGTAAGAGTATCCACCTTGGTAGTGTTAAATTAAGTTGATAGTGAAGTTTTTTTAATCAAAACACTAACTAGGCTGTAGCATCGTTTTTAGGCGTCCGTCTTACCTAGCTAGTGCGGGTTTGGAATCTCTCTACCATTTTTGTTAATATATAAAAAATGGTACAACCCAGGAGGGGGCATAAAACCTGACCTCTAACTGAATGCACAATTAATGAAAGTAGTAAATAAGGAGTTACTACTTCCCTAGTACTGAAATAAGTAATAGAAAAAACAAAACTAATTCTAGATTAATTGTACATACGACTCGAAAAACTAAAAATAAAACTAAACCAAATACCTCTGACGGATGGAAAACCATGACGGTCTATCTGTAGAAGCCCACGAGCTCCTAAAGGTAAATAATAAACCCCATACTCTCTATAACGCTTTCTAGTCCATCCATCCGAAGTAAGAGCTTTAGCAACCTGATTACCCTTGTAGAATATGTGTGAGAGTCTGTCTCTGTCAAAGTGTAGCTACTGTCAAATACGTCAAAGAAGAGTCTAAGGATGCCAAGGGCCGCCTCCATAAAGAATACAGTGAATGTCAACCACAGAATCAGCCTCCACCCAAAGATCTGAAAAACCCAGAGACCTAGCCAGTAATATGCCATCAAGGCTAGCATGAAGCTCTGCTTCCAAAATCAGACAATCCCCGTAATACATAGAGAAGGCACTAACACATCGCTCTATCTGATCCCTAATAACACTACCTTTACCTGCTCTCTCATCAACAACACATCTATATGTGTTCACCTTGAGAGATCCCACAGATAGTCTTGGCGAAAAAAATAAAACATGAGGGGAGGAACGCGGAGAAGAGACAAAAAATGCCAAACCTAAAAGCCATATCAGAGTCCCTTCTGCAATGCGTGTAGTGAAAGGGTCTACCAATATGAAGGAGAGATATAACCTGATCTACGCGCCTAATGATCCTCCTAGAGAAAATAGCTATATGTTCGTACTTCGCATCATTCCATGCCGTCCAAAGAAACCAGAATACAAAAAGCCGTATAATGACGTGAGTTTGACCTCGTCTAACCGACTATCCAGAAAACCGCCATCGCTAAAAGCGATGCTAATACTATCAGACACTGGGTGAAGAACCTGGAAAATAGAAGAGAAGTGCTGCCATACTCTATCAGCTATCAAGCTGCCAATAAATACACACTCCAGCAACTCCTTCTCAGAGAAACACTAACAATGGGAAGGCATCTGCACATGAATCCGCTGCCTGATCACATAATCCACTTGTATGAGAGGCTGCCACAGACGCAGCAGAAAAAAGAAACCATCATAGGAACCGTCAGTCCCTAAAAATCACTATTGGCCGGCGGTTTAGTACATGGCTATCTAACCAACTCCCAAGCAGACCTTACAGTAAATATGCCATCAGAAGTGGGCCGCTATAATATCTGAACCAAGCTTATAGTGTCCAATGACACCGCTACAATACGCAAAGGCACTACTTGCATGAGCCTGCTAATATCGGAAGAGCGAGTCTCATCAAAGAAATCATACACTCTGGCTGAAGTATGAGTCTGAGAGGGCAATTACAAGGCAAGTAAAGAGTCCCTCATCCAGCAACCATGCCAAAAGAATAACTAGACCCTACCCAGTTACTAAGAAATCTGGGTCTCAGCTTAAGAAGTACAGCTAGAGGCCTGTTCCAACCATGAGAATCTTAGTAAGATGGCTAAATCTGTGAAGGATGATGTCCCCTGCAATACTTGCTTAGTAAGATTTGAGCCCAAAGAGATCCCTGGGACCAAAACCTCTACTAGGGCTTTAAGGAGAATGAGTCAACAGTATCCTACGCTCTCCTAAAGCCCAATCCCCCTCCTCAAGAGGCCGACACAGCTCTTTCCACCGTTTTCGATACATATATACAGTGGCTTTGATCCTGTGAATCCCATAGAAATCTAGTAAAATAACTCTCCAACCGCTTTAAGACTACCTTAAGAAGGTGTAAAATCTGAAAGAGTAATCTGCTCGCCCATCTAGAAATCCTACTGCGGATCTCTGCATCAAATCATCAAACAAGAAGATTGTTTAGCACTTTTATATAAGGGAACACTAAGGCAGGTGATAGAAAGTGAACCATGCCTAAACATGTGCCTGAGAATTCCACCTCGGCAGAATCAAAACACTCTTGCCCCTATTCACCAGTTTGCCAGAACACCCTCATAATGCTCAATACATCACATAAGATGCTCTATATTCTTCTTCTAGCCACTAATGAATATAATAATATCGTTAGCGAAGGCAAGATGTGAAACCATATCTAAGCGCCCATACCTATACTGCATAATACCGTGCTGCTGAAACTTACGATTGAGCAAACGTGAGAAATAGTCAGCAGGAATGATATACAAGGCAAGGGATATTGGATCACCCTGATACAGCACCCTTGAAGATAGAAAAAGCTAGCCAACTGACTGTTGACAAGAATGGAAAACCTACACTTAGAAATGTGCCTCCTGATCCTCTCAGCCCAAAGCCGATCAAAACCAAACTGCTCCATAACTGAAATTAGGAATGCCACAATCCATCCTGTCATAGACCCTAGCTATATCTAACTTGAGAATGACGTTGTCATCCCTGGTCCGCATATCTAGCGTGTAGACCATCTCCTAGGTTAGGAACACGTTATCCCCAATAAGGCATCCCTGAATAAATCCACTATGCTAAGGAAAAATGATATGCTGGAGGAGCTTACTAAGCCTCATGTTCAACAGCTTCGTAATGATCTGATTATATACAGTGCATAAACTGATAGGTCAAAACTCTATCCAACTACACACACCCTCTCTTTTGAGGAAAAGCACAAAACCCCTAGGGAGGTGCCCTCCATCAAAGAAGTCAACAACTTCCTGATAGACTTCCTCAGAAATATCCTAACACTGTTGGTAGAAAAAGGAGGTAAATCTATCTGGCCCGGCAACACTGTCACCATGAATACTAAACACTTCCTCCCCAACCTCATCAATAGAAGGAATACGATTCAACTGGTTATTAACTTCTATAGTGACTAAGGAATAGATAATACCTGGCTGACGTGGCTGCATAAAGTCGCTAGAGAAAGTCAACAGAGCCTGAAAAAAGTCAACCGTAGAACTCTGAATGGCTTGCTAATCAGATCATATAGACTCGTCCTGAGCCCTGATATAATGAATGTTAGATCTAATTTGCTACCTTTGAACTATAGAGTGGAAATTTCTAGTATTATGCTCACCCTCAGCTAACCGTCTAGTCCTAGATTTCTATCTCAAGAAACCCTTCTCAATAGCTAAAGTGCGGTTCGTAACAGCCTGAACCTGTGCCACTGCTCATGGTGGAATTGTATAGGGTCAGAGTCAAAAGTCCTCTCAGCATGATCAACTAACAACTCAACCTCCCCGACCCTCTGAAAAATATCACCAAAGACATGCCTGTCCACTAGCCCAATCTTTTATTTTTAGTCTAAAAAACTTCTCCCACAAAACAGTCATACTCGAAAGATGGGTAGGTAATGACCATTATTTAGAGATAAACTTCTGAAAATCATGATATCTGGTTCAAACATATAAAAATCTAAAAGGTCGTAGCCCAGACTGACTATCGAATAACCACTGAATAAGCAATGGTGCATGATCAGAACAATGCCTAACAGAGAAGTGAGAAAAGAAAGATACAGCATCTGGATTCAATAAAACCCTATCCAAACGCTTACGAACCCTGGTATTCAACCAAGTAAAAGGCTCACCAAAAAACCAACATTAGACAAACCGCAGTCCAACATTATATCACAGAAATCAAACATATCTCTCTCCGTCGTGCTGAACCCTGTTCGATCGTCATCATGAGCAATAACATTAAAGTCTCCCCCAACAAGTCAACGACCATCCATATAAATAGATATATCATGCAAAGATTCCCATAAAACTCGCCTCTCAACATAATTACATGAATCATACACGGGCGGGAGATAAAAAGTCTTGGCTACTCTAGGATCCTGAACTTTAATGCGAAGAAATTGGGGATGATCATCAACAATATCAACAACAATCTCCTTTTTCCAAAAACACCATATCTTATCCGTCTGATTCTGAACACCCCGATCAAAAGCAAAGAATCGACAAATAAATGTAAAATCATGGCGTAACATCATAGGCTCAATAACAATAAAGAAACAAACACCATGCGTCTAGAGGAGTTTTTTCAAACCCCTCTGAGTAAACGTACTATGAATACCTCTAACATTCCATATCTTCATACTCAACATAAGGAACGAGGGGATGAGGAAAGGTTGTTAGTGAACTTTTTAGTTAACAATTTAAAAAAGTACCTACATTGGTAGTGTTAAAAAAGTTGTTAAAATAACTTTTTTTTTTCTTAAGTTGTTAACTTTGTTGTTAATTTTAACAACAATTTGAACATTTTACTAAAATTCAATGTTTTTGAAAAATTCTTATTTTATTTATTTAATTAAGTTTAACCAATTACTTTTGACAATAATAGGACCCACTTAGACTTGAGTAGATTTTGGTAATTTTATTTAACACAACGAATGTGACACTTTAATAGTTGTTAAATTTAACTTGCATGTTTGGCATTTAACAACAATTTAAAATACACTTTTTGCTTACATAGATAGTTAAATTTAATAACACTAATATAGATGTTCTAACACCACTAGTACTTAGCACTAATTTAGTTGACAAACAATATATACTGCAAACAATGTAAGTGTATCAATAAATGACTCAATTAATTCAACTTCATCATTTAATTTGACATTGATAACTATACTCACACATCTAAATTAACCTCCTAAGGTTGACTACACGTAAACCTTAAATAGAACCAGTATTGATTATGTGTAAACACATCTATAACCGCTCCCTCTCTATCGCATCTGTGCCTTTTTCTTTTTTCCTTTTTCTTTTTTGGGTATTTTTCACTCTAGATCCTCAACCTTTCAATTTTGTATCAATTTTTGTTCCTATTCTTTTTTTCAACCTACTAGGTCTCCAACATTTCATTTAGTATCGTATTATATCACCAACATCACGTTTCATCCCCAACTTTTTAATTTTCACCATTAATCACTGTTAAAATGACTATTATACACTCGATTCTTTATTTCCACTATAGGTTTCAACCTTTCAATTTTTTTACAATTTTGTCCCTATCCTTTTTAGGTGCATAGAACTCCCAAACTTTTTTTTTTTTTGTCATGCTATATCCTTATTAACTCTTTCCGTACGTAACATTTTAATTTTTACTATTAATATCTATTAAAGTTATTATTATACTATTAATTTTTTAAAATAAAAAATAATTAACACTCCCTAATCACAACAGTTGAAAATAATGATAACAAAAAAGTTCTTTCTATATCAGCGTGACGAATCGGATTAGATGTTTTAATCTACCATAGATCATGTGGCGGAAATGGATTAGGTAGATACGCCTAAAAAAATTGATTTTTAATATATAAAAAATCGAACATAACCATAATACTCTATTTCTAATTTAATTCTCTCTCTCTCTCTCTCTCTGTGATTATCACCCTAATTTACCTCTGATCTGTTATACTCAATCCAATCATATCCACCAATTTTGGATCGCAAGATGGATTTTGAGGCTTCAAAAAATTTGTGAAAAAGGGGAATTCTCCCCTCTTCAATGTAAGTTCTGAAATGACATCATTATATTTTTAATAAAGAATTAAGGATATAATAGTCATATTTATAGGGGTTAATTGTGAAAATAGAAAGGTCGGGGATGAAAAAGTTACGTTGGAGACATAATAATACGATAATAAATGAAAGGTTTTGGATCTAGTAGGCCCAGAAATAAAATGACAAAATTGAAACAAAGTTAAACGGTTGGAGACTTAGAGTGAAAACTACCCTTTTTGAAGCAACACATCCAAGCTTTTTACTTTGAGCTAAAACCTTTCTTTAAAAATATTAGGTGGTGCTCTAAATTTCAAAAATATTTTGTTAGTTTTATTTATTTTATTTATTATTATTTAATTAAATTTTGTTCCTTCACCCTACCTTTGATGGGTAGAATCCAATCGACTGCTGGTGCTAGCCACTAGTCGTCAGTAGCCGAAACCTAGTGATCGATTGTGAGATTTCGACCATTGGATTCCTGTGGCCGGTCACCGGATTCCAATGAATTTTTTTTTATTTTTTCTTTTCTTTTTTTCTTCTTTTCCTTTGTCCATCATTCTTTTTAAATTTTTTTCCTCTTCCTTTTTTTTCGATGTTGTTGTCAGAATCTTCTTTTTTTTTTTCAATTCTTTTTTGCTTTTTCTCTTTATTTTTTGTTTCTTTTTTCCGGTAACAATTTTTTGAGGAAGTGTGCTACATGATAAACAATATTTTCACATTCAAAAGTTTATTACGTGTGTAACAAGTTATGTTATTCTTATAACAATTTATGTTATTTGTGTAATAAGCTAATGTAGAACACGTGGCAGAATAGATCGATAGAGAATTGGGTTGAAATTTGGGTGTTTTAGCATTTGGTGTAGAATTTAACGTATAATACTTTCTCAAAAATGGAACGACGAGGCGATCGAGTCTCATCAACCTCAAATTTGGCGTTTGTCCATCCCAGGTCGTTCAGGCCTTCAAGTTTACAATTTTTTGTTTTTCTATTTTTTTCTCATTTTTTAATAACTTTTTTTTTATGTTTTTTACCGTAAGACTTGTCTACATTATGTTATGTGCGTTATGTTATGTGCATAACAAGTTATGCATAACAGGTTATGTTATGTGCAAAACAAGTTATGTTATTTAAGTATGTTGGGGTTACAAAATCAAGAAATCACAATAGCAATTAGTTACGATGCAAACTTGGCACAAAACAAGGAAAAACAGCAAAGCAATGAAAAAGGTAGTCTTGTTCTCCAATGACCTGCCGGAAATGATGGAATCAAGTTAGTCGATTAGAGCTCAGATCACTAATACCAACAGTCACCAAAACCAAGTCTCCAACCAGGAGAAAACCCAAACTCAAACCCTACAACCCACTAATGGAAACACTTAAACAACCCACAAAAGGTCACGGTTTTTGCAAAGAAAATGAACAAGGCAAACAATAGCAGTGTGTCTGTGGTGGTAATCTCGGTAGTCTTCTCGATGGTAATGTCATGACTGAGACAAAATCTGCCTTTTAATGAAAAAGGCAGCCAAGATAGGGAAAGTCACCAATTTGCAAAATCCTTCCGTACTTGAGATAAATTCCAGTGCCCAACAAAGGTAAAAATTTACCATTGTCTAGTTACCACGCAAAAGGAAATAGGGTTTCTTTTGGGTAGGCGTATGAGCAACCATGTTAAACACGTTACTTCCAAAAAGCCACGTAGACAACTCTTGGTTCAACACGACTTTGGGTGACGTATGACCCTAATTATATTTATTAATCCATTCACTAGCTGTGCCTATGGATTTAATCTGAATCCAACAAATTATCATAGTCTCAGGTTTATTAGATAGTAGAATCTAATAATATAACAAGCTATGCTATTTGTGTAACAATCTATGTTGGAATAATATAACATCATTTATTATTTGAATTGAAAATGAAACAATTGAAACTACATGAATTTAAAAGGAAAAATGATTACAAAGAAAAGAGAGAAAACAAAGGAAAAAAAAGAAATGGGAAAAGAAAAAAAGCGTAAAAAGAAAAAAATTCCGGCTAGCTGGGTCGGGTGGGTGGGTAGAAGTTATGGGATGGTTGTGGGGGTATTAAAAAAATATTTATTAAAGAAGAAAAATAATAAAAATGTTAAAGAAAATTAAAAGTAATATACATTGTTACATGTGTAACAGAGTATGTCGTACAATATTTTTTGAAATTTAAAATATTTACTAAGTATATCAAGCATAGTTATTAAAACTGTACCGAACTAGCCAGTCGGACTGGAAAACCGGTGACTCGCCAACCTGATTAGTCTGGTTAATAATTTTTTAACACTATGCAATCAAACCGCAAATGAACAGGCTGACCTGTCGGTTTTCATACAGAATCAGTAATCCTAAAACCCAAGAACCGTCCGGGTTGTTACACATCAAGGAAATTTAGAATTCTATAATTGACGTCTTTTAACATCTATCTTTCACCTAGCAACTATTTTTCATATGACAATGTTTTATTAGTAAACAATATTTATTGGTTTCATTTTCACTTACGTAATGATATTTAATTACAAAATTATACTAGAATTGACACTAAATGACAATTATTCATGTTATATTTTTCAAAAGTAATTCAACAGGTTGATATGAATTGGTCCGCCGAGTCACCAGTTAAATCAGTGAACTAATGATCTAAGTCCTAGGCCAAGTTAATGTCCAAGTCGAGTTTGACAACTATCATATATATGATGTTCTTAAAATATGAAGGTAAATGTGAAAGATGCCATTTTTAATTAACAAAGATCGTTATCTATTGGGCCATGCGAATAATCGAAAGCATTGGGCATATTACACCAACGCTATTATATAGGTGATTTACTTTTTCCCCCACTTGTGTGATTGAATTATATCTTATTTCTAAATTCAATAATATTTATTTATTTTTTTTTCAAAATAACCTCATTCAATTCAACATATCTGATAATAACTATTACTGATTTTTCTATGGAATCTATTACACACCATCTTATGGTATCCAATGGACTATGTGGTAGGATCTCATTAGACATATTGGGGACCCTTCCCCTAGTGTGTCTAATGGAATCTTGTCACATAATCTATTGGATACTATACAGGTGTCCAATAGACTCTATAGAATATGTGTAACTATTACTCCCCCTGTCCTCTAAAATCGATCTGACTTTTTTTTGGTTCCATATATCCCAAATCATGATCATATTTCCTCATCGAATGTAGCTTTTAACTTAGATGCGAATATACTTCTATTTAAGGCACTTTGTTATAAGCAAAAATCATTTTAAGTGAATGAGAATAATAAACAATATATAAAACATTTCAAATTCTAACTTAACCACCCCCTCTGCATAAAAAAAAATTAATAATAAAATAAAATAAAATAAATAGAAAAAAAGAAAGAAAGAAAAAAAAGAATAGTTTCAAAGACAATTTAACTATTTTATGGCCATTTAGTGTACAGGTAGAATAGGATGAATATAGAAAAAGTTTACAATTCCAATCACATTTAATAAAGATATTTTGGTCGTAAAAAGGTCATTTAGCCGATGAAAATGGGTCAAGAAAAGTTTCTACAAAAAAATACTCATTGTTCGAAGTAAGATTTCCTCTACTGTATATTTTCAGATTATTTATGAAATACTCATTTAATAAGGTAGTTTATGAAAACCACTTGTAAAACTTAAGCTTTTCCAATGTTTTTTTTTCCCCAATCTTTATTGAAAAAAATAAGCATATATGACAATAGCATCTCCAATGGAGTTGTTAAATTTAGTTTGCCACATAAGTAAAAAAATAAACTTTAAATGATTGTTAAATAAAATGTAAGTATTCTAAACGTAGCTATCAATAATTAATACATTGAAAATGTTAAATTAAATTACAAATAAAAGTCATGGACCAATTTTTATATTTTATTTCTGCAAAACTCAATAGTCAACAATTACTGTCAGTACCCGACCTCACCACCATGTAGAATACACGATGACCAAGCTACTGGTATCCAATACCGAGCTATAGAAGTCTAGTACCTAAATTTGAACTCAATATGGCAACAGGAAGCAAACCTAAAGAGCTGTAGATCTCCCGTTAACATTATCATTACTAAAAGGAATCTATATCAGAGTAATCATTACATGTAGCAGGGAAGACGTCACCGTCGCCATTGCACAATGCGTAGATTCTTTACCAGCTGCGAATAGGCTCAACTCGTCAGCTAGGCACCTCATGGCCTAGGGCCCATTTCATTAAGCTAGAAATAGGATAATTAAGAGACTAATAGCTAGGGCATGATTTGATTTTCTGTTCATTAGACATTTTGTAGCTATCACTTGCCCATTTTGCTATATAAGAAGCAAGGTAGCTAATTTGAAAGGGGATAACCCAGAGATAATACTTCATTTCACAAACTTTGCTTACAAAAACGTCCTCTTTACAATCACGTTACCATTTTCTTCTCCAAATCATCAATTCACATACAAAAATAGTATTGATCATGCATCAACATTTGGCGGTATGTGGGAACATAGCAAACACAAGACCCTGTTCACTGAAAGTGAAAGAAATACTTAGTACAAAATTAGTCACGAGCGTATCAATCCCTAGGGAGTAATAGCCATGCCAGCTCCACTTCACGAAATGCGGGCAGTCATTAATGAATTTAGAAATGTGATAGGTAATTTGGCTATTATAGTCGACAGACTTCAGCAAGCGCCAGCTCCAGCACTTGATGATAAACAACAGGCTGGTCCAAACTGACCTGGTAGAGGAAACCCACAACCTAATATCCATGGGGCATCAGTTGGGGAAAACGCCCTAGAGACTGAGCCATCGGCAGAAAATGCCACAAAGACCTACTAAATTTGACCTATCAGAAGAGCATTTAGCTTCGCCAACATTGACAGGAAAGCGAGCAGCTCTTCCAGAAGGATCGGTAATATCTTTAATAGAATGGGTGGTCAAAAGCTAGGAAAATCTGAAGGTTGCATATAAAGACAGGCTGGCCTCCATAAGCAGAACTGATAGCAAAGCAACTAGCGTAGCTGGAAGCTCTCCAAAGATGATTTTTCGAGCCAGAACTAGGAAAGTTAGAAAAACCAGCTAATAGAGAATTAAGTTCCTTGAGGACGACCTTCCTTTTTGGGAATTCCTCTCTATCTACTGAAATCCAATCTGCCACTATGATGAAGATTAAAACACCAGCAGGAAATGCCTACGATAGAACGACCAACCCCATCGCTTATTTGGACTGGTATGTGGCCTGCACGAAGCTCTAAGGAGCCTCTGAGACAGTCATTTGTTGAGCATTCCCCTTGACTTTAGGCGATAAACCAAGTAATTGGTACAAAAAGTTACCCAAACTCCATAAGGTCCTAGAAGGAGCTAGCGGAAAGCTTCACTGCTCAGTTCATGGTGGCCAAAGCCTGAAGCACCTCCAAAGAAAGGCTAGTCAGCATAAAATAAGGACCCATAGAAAGTGTCAAAAGCTATATTGATCGCTTTAATAAATAAACAAATCAAAGAGGTAGACAAGATATCCAATGACGTTGTTCTCCTATCTCTCATGCCAAGTCTCAGGACAGACTCAAGATTCTGGTGGTCTATCTGCAAAGAAGGACCTTGAACCTACGAAGACTTAGTGAATCAAGCTGAAAGATATATTGGTGTGGAAGAAGCTATGACTGAATAGAAATACGGATTAGAGCAACAAATATGTCCTAAAAGAAAGAGGGACACCAAACCACTATACGAGAGGAAAGAGAAGAAATAACCAATAAGGCCACGACCCATGGAAGGAGAGTATGCTTCCTACCATGACCGCAACACCTCCTTAGAAGGAATATACCTACCTACAAGCAATGGATCAAAATGTCCTCCGAAACCCAAATCCCTTAAAAGAATATTCATTCGTGTTGGACTAAAGCAGGTATTGTCACTACCATAGGTCAGCAGGCCATGATACTGATGAATGTAGTGATAAGAGATGCTGTGGAAATCTTGATCCGAGCTGGGTATTCCAAAAAAATTATTGTCAAGGGGGATGCCTCCCAATCCACACCTCCAATTGGCCATAGGAGGAGCCCCAAGAACTCGAGAGCTAGATCTCCCCCAAGAGGACAGAGGCCCGATGTGCATATAATGTTGGAAGAAAGCCAAGTGTGGAAGGATTGGAGAGAGCCCGGCGAAAACACTAGAGGGATGCTTATATCCCTCCTATGAATAGGCTCCCAGACATTCCTTCTTGCTTACTGATGCATGAAGGGGAAGAATACCTCAGATTCAAGAGGAAGGAAACAGCTCTCCTACATCACCCTTACAATAATCTACTAGTGATCACCTTAATGTATCAAGAGTAGAGTTCATAAGACTCTAATTAACATGGGGGTATCTAACAATATATTATATCTGTGGACACTTAATAAGATGGTAATTGACAAAAAATATGTGAAGCCTTGGCCACATCCATCTTTGGATTAAATGGGAAAACTATAAGGCCTAAAGGAACAATTATCCTACATGTCCAGGTCAGTAAAGCTTTCCAGGTTAGATGGGTGATTTTCGAATTTGTTGTGGTGGATCTTCCAACCAACTACAATATCATAACAAGAAAGCCCTTGCTGTATGACCTAGATGCAGTACGTGTGTATTTCAATATGCAATAAAATTCCAAACACCCTATCAGATTTGAACGGTACGATTCTCTTAGTTGGTGGCTCGATAGTGTGATATAGTTATGTCTAGAGCTCAACTGAATCCAAATACACCCCCTTTTACCATCTAGTTTAGGAGAAATCTTGGAAATGGAAGTCTATACTGTCGGGGACCAACTGAAGGGATCCAATTTGGACCATTGCTCTAAAACATCCTGTAGTATGGGAGCTACAGAAGAGCTAGTCGAATTAACTTCTTGACTTATCAGAACTTGAAAATGTCATCAATATAAGATCTTAGCTTCCCATTGATGAAAAAGATATGTTAATGAAGTTCCTAAGGAAGAACAAGGACATCTTCGCCTGGAGTTACGAAGATATGTAGGGAATCGACCCCAACTGAGCTTGCCACAAGCTCAATGTGGACCGAAATGTTAAACCAAAAGTTCAAAAGTGAAGGTTGTTCAATACAGAACTATATGAAGGCCAGCAAAAGGAAGTAGGTAGGTTAAAGGATAATGATTTTATTAGAGTTTCAAATTACCCTACTTGGGTAGCCAATCCGGTCCTTGTAAAGAAAAACAATACAAATTGATGTGTATGATCTGAATAAAGTATCTCATAAATACTACTTCCCTTTACCTCAAGTAGATCAACTAGTAGATGCCACGGCAGGACATGAGCTCCTTAGCTTTATGGATGCCTACTCGGAATACAATCAAATCTCTTTACACGAACCAGAGAAAGAGTATACAACTTTCATTATAGATCGGGGTCTGTATTGAAACAAGGTATTCCCTTCAGACTAAAAAATGCTAGAGCAACCTAGAAAAGGTTGGCAAACCAAATGTTTAAAGAATAGATCAGAAAGACAATGAAAGTGTATGTGGATGATATGTTTGTTAAAAGTTTGAAAGCCGCTGACCATCTTCACTCCCTTATTTCTTCGTTGTATTAAAGAAAAAGGTATTAAAGAATTATAATAGTCATTGTTGAAGAAATTAAAAATTAGAATTTATTATTATTATTTTTTTGAAGTACTTCTTAAAATATAAAAGGCCTATTTATGCACAAGACCCCTGACGTTTAAGGTCATTGCGAAAATGGCCCATAGCCTTTCATTTCTGCACTGAACACCCCTAACATTTGTATTCAGTAATAGTCATTTTTGTCTAATTTTGACCAATTTTATAATTCATCAAGAATGATTATTCTTTTACGTATAACATTTTTTCAAGAATGATTATTTTTTGAGAAATTAGCACACAAGTTTGTGCAGTGCAATGGTTACTTTTTTAAAGGGTTGCTTATTGCTGACTTTTAGAAGTTCTAAAAAATAGACCAATGAGATTGGCCTAAATTAATCGACTAATGATTAAGCTTTCGTTTACAAACTATTTTTGTTTAAAAGTTTAAATAGATATTCTAAGATGAATAGTTTAAATTTGTGTATTACAAGTGGATCCTATCAATTAATTATGTAGATATATAACTGGTTTTTCACCAAATTTTAGTTTTAAATTGAACTAGCCTCTCACCCGTGCATTACACGGGAAGACTAATTCTAAAAAATTTCAATAATAATGAATAATAAAATATTGAACAAATACCTGTCATCGAACTTATTTAATATTACTAGTTAACTGTCTAATACCGCGTATCGTGTATGTAATATCATAAGTTAAATCATCTAACTTATTTAATATTATTAACTTATCATCTAACTTATTATAAATCATCTAAGTTGAGTTATCTAACTTATTTAATATTATTAGTTAACGCTTAATACGTGTTCAGATAAAAAATTTCATACTCATAAGAAAGCATCTACTCAACATGCCCTTTTAACCGTATAATACCTTATTTCCCTACACATCATTTTAACTGAGTGATACTTTGTTTTATTTTCTGTAGATACCCATAATACCACATTACTATTTTGTCTAGCAAATAAAAAATATAATCTATACAAAAGTAGCATGATTTTAGAATAATAATTATAATGATAAACAAAATATCAATCTGACAAAATTTGTCATCCAAACTCGATCTATTATTAGTTATGTCTGAAATTAATTATTATTTTTTATCTTATATATTTGAACAAATTTCTAGTATTTTAGAACTACTTGCAACTTATGAATATACCAAAATAAATAAATAATTAGAAAAGTTTTGTAAAATAATGAGTTTAATTCAGTGCTAAATTACTGATTATTGTGAATTTTTACTTTCAGTTCATATAACTATATCTGCATAAATGAAGGAAAGATTTGACAAATATATTTGTAGATAAACATACTCGCTTATAAGAAAATTTTCATTTTGTTAAAAAATTTCCCACTCATACGGCTACATAGATGCACACCACATGTATTTCAAAGTCATGCGTATTTCAAATCCACATAACATGTATCCATGAGTGCCACATGGGTAGGAAGTTTTTTAACAAAACTTTTAAGAAGTTCTTGAAAGGGACTCTTGGCTTATATACCCATTTAATGTTTTATTATAATTTAAATTTTAAACCATCTAACTTATTCAATATTATTAGTTTTTTTTAGTAAATATTCAATATTATTAGTTAACAGTCTAATATTATATATCAAGCATGTACCATAAAATTGAGTATCAAGCAAAAATTACAGTGTCATCCAAAAGGTATTAGCCTAACAATATTTATTGAAATTTAAATCAGTAATTTTATAGTTCGTAACTAATTGAGAATTTTTTTGCAACTCACATAAAATTGGTTTCACAACAAATACGAGATATAAATCAATCTAGACGGAGATTACAGTGTTATCTAAAAGGTATTATCCTAACAAAATTATAGCAATAGCTTTTGGAAAATATTAGGGTGTCATCTGGAAAATGCATTAAAAGATAAGGACAATAATTTTAGGCCGGAGAAAAGATTGACCAACTTTGTGGTTTTAATATGTATATAGATTAGTTTTTTTTTTTCTTTTTTAGCAATTCAATATTATTAGTTAATAGTCTAATATTACGTATGAGCATGTACCATAAAATTGAGTATCAAGCAGAGATTACGGTGTTATCCAAAATGTATTATTCTAACAATATTCATTTAAATTTAAATCAATAATTTTATAGTTTATGAGTAATTGAGAATTTTTTTGCAATGAACATAAAATTGGTTTCACTACAAATACAGGACATAAATAAATTTAGGTGGATAATGCCGTGTTATCCAAAAAGTCCTAACGCAATCATAACAATAACTTTTAGAAAAGATTAGGATGCCATCTAGAAAACGCATCAACAGACAATGACTTCTTGAGCAATAATTTTAGGCCGAAAAAAAGGTTGACCAACTTTGTTGTTTTAATAAGTAGATAGTTTTACAGTTCGTAAGTAATTGAGAATTTTTTTTGCAACTCACATAAAATTGGTTTGACAACAAATACGGGATATAAGTCAATCTAGGTGGAGATTACGGTATAATCCAAAAGGTATTATCCTAACAAAATCATAGCAGTAACTTTTGGAAAAGATTAGAGTGCTATCTAGAAAATGCATTAAAAGAGAAGGAGTTCTCAAGCAATAATTTTAGGTGTGAAAAAAGGTTGACCAACGTTGTTGTTTTACTATGTAGATAGATTAGTAGACTGTCTAATATATATATCAAGCATGTACCATAAAATTGAGTATCAAGCAGAGATTATGGTGTTATTCAAAAGGTATTATCTTAACAATATTTATTGAAATTTAAATCAATAATTTTACAGTTCGTAAGTAATTGAGAACTTTTTTGCAACTCACATAAAGTTTGTTTCACAATAAATACAGGACATAAATCAATCTAGGCGGAGATTAAAATATTATCCAAAAGGTATTATCCTAGCAAAATCATCGCAATAACTTCTGGAAAAGATTAGGGTGTCATCTAGAAAATACATTAAAAGAGAAGGATTTTTTGAGCAATAATTTTAGGTGGGAAAAAAGATTGACCAACTTTGTTATTTTAATATGTAGATAAATGAGTTTGTGAATATGCACTACCAGTCCTTTCAAGAATTTTCCAAAAATTTTGTTAAAAAACATCCCACCTATATGTGGTATGCATGGATATATACTATATGGATTTGAAATACACAGAGCTATACATGTGGCCTGCATTTATGCACGCCACGCCTATATGGTGGGAAGTTTTTTAACAAAACTTCCGGAATTTCTTGAAAATTTTCCTATGTGCCAACTCAATTAAAAAATATATATTCTATTTATATTTATGAAAAAAAAAATAAGAATAAGTAATTAATTTTACCATAATTCTAGGGAAATGTGTTTATTTGACATATGAAAAAAGTGACATATTTAGTTGTAAATTATGTATTGGATGATTAGGGGGCCTTCATATCCACCACTTGCACATAAATAACCAATCCATATTTACCAAATAACTCATGTCAATTATTCATGTCAGATAAACATGTTTACCTAGAATTACTCTTAATTTTATAGTTTGCCAAAAAAGTAACTAATTTATAGTTTTAATCTTATAATCAAACAGTATGTACTTATACCCTCTATAAAATATCACAAGTGTCAGACAAAAAGAAGTTGAGAAAACCTTCCACTTAAAAAAATGTTGCCTGAGTCGCTGCTATACGCCGAAATGTCGCCGCTATAGGCCTATTGTGACAATTTTTCTCGACAACAATTTTGTTACTATAGGCCCGTACCTATAGCCTCCTAACAATGATAATTTGGTGCTCCTGTGTCAGATAAGATGTTGAGTAAACCTTTGGTACTCTAGACCAATCAAAAACTCGAATATGAGTTTTGGGCTCCCAATTTGTTATTTAATTTGGGCCTCAACACCTGCATGTGTGTTTTTAATTAGTCAAGAGCAGTGAGTGCTCAGTGCTCATATAGAGCACTGAAGTTTTTTTCCAAAGATGTTACTCACTCCGTCCCACAAAAATAGTCCATTAGTTATTTTCACATGAATTAAGAAAATGATAGTTAATATAGTTGAAAGTTGAAACATTAAAAATTTTGCCTCATTTTTCCACATATACCTTAATATCTCATTAATTATTTGAAATACTCTCAATGCATATGTAGTTGAATAACAATAATTTTCAACAATAATTAATTAAGGGTATTTATGGAAATAAAACATTAAATACATGCTCAATATGGTAAGTGAACTATCTTTCTGAGACGGACGAAAATAGAATAGTGGACTATCTTTTTTGAACGGAAGTAGTATTTATTATTGCTAATAATAATTTGACTAAATTACACAAGTTACATAGATAACATTTATTTCAGGATTTTGAAAATTTTATGATTTTCACATGCTATATGTATTATAATAAAGAAAACATACCTTCATTGTTCATTTGAAATAAGAATGTCAAAACTAAGTTCGTATCACTTCAGTAGTAACTTTTGGAATAGGAAAAAATATTCTTGAAATCAAGAACATGTTCATCTCTTACCCTAATTTTTATTGTGTATTTATATTTATGAAACTTTTACACACTTGATGGGTGAAAAGAGAACTTAATCTTCCTCCTCTTATGGACTTTCCAAATGCATTTCCATCGCACGCATTCAATTGGAAAAAAATAGTAAAAATATGGGATTATATGGAATACACGGCAGCATAATTTTAAACCTAACCCGGGCATTGACCCGGACAACACATCGGATTACTGGGTTACCTTTTTAACTATCGGGTCATCAGTTTAATTGGTCAATTATTGTTAATTTATAAATTTAAATAAAATTTTTTTTATGAAAATAAACAATAAGAATACTATAAATATTATGTTATGTATTTTAAAATATATAGAACATTTTAGTTTGATGGTTTATATGGCATGTTGCAAGCAAAAGGCTATGGGTTTAAACTTTTTGCGGCTTGAATTTTGCAAAAAACTTTTGTCAAATTTGCAACCCGGCGGGCTCGGACGCGCGGAGTCACCCAAAACCCGTGGGTTGCCTGGGTCTTCTACCAGGTCTTCAATCATGGGAACTTTTGAAAATTACCGCAAAAGGGCCCCTCGGAATTGAAAAATACGGTTGAAGAGGTCAGAAACTAAAACGGACGTATTTTTACCTTGCAAAAGTGTGCACCATTTTTTGTCACCCTTCATTTTATTTTATAGCCCAAATGGTGTATGCAGCCAATTTTGCTTCTTTTCACGGTTTCACCCATTTCGATTTGTAAAGTTTATTTATTTATTATTTTTTTTCACTAACCAGTTTTGATATGTAACTTTTTATTTTCTTTTAAATATTTTTATATGTAACTTTTTAATCACATATATAAAAGTCACGTTTATGTGACTTTTTAATTAAAAAGTTACATATTGAAAAAAAAATTTCATTATTATACTTCTATTTCCGTAAAAAAGTCTCGTACAAAAATAAAAAAGTCACGTACGTGTCACTTTTAAATTAAAAATGTATGTGTAAATGTAACATATATTTGAAAAAAATAGATTGTGTGAATTAAAAAAGTCACGCAAATGTAATTTTTTAATTAAAAAGTCACGTTTCATCCAACTTTTGTAATTAGAAAGTCGTATAGAGATTAAAATTATAGATTTACACAAAAGTGACATGCTGTATAACTTTTTGTTTTAAAATGTCACATAATGATTATTTGGCATTTACTACATACGTGATTTAGAATTAGTTGTAAAAAGTCATGTCTTCTGTAACTTTTCGATAAAAAAGTCGTATAGAAAAGTTATAATATACTAAAAAGTCGCATATAAAATTTTCGTACAAAAATAAAAAAGTCATGTCCAAGTGACTTTTTAATAAAAAAGTCACATATATAAAAGTTATATATGTGTGACTTTTTAATTAAAATGTATGTGTAATGTAACATATATTTGAAAAAATTAGATTGTATGAATTAAAAAGTCTCACAAATGTAATTTTTTAATTAAAAAGTCACGTCTTATGCAACCTTTTAAATTAAAAAGTCACATAGAGATTAAAATTACAGATTTACACAAAAGTCTTGTGCTGTGTAACTTTTTGTTTTAAAAAGTCACATAATGATTATTTGACATTTATTACATACATGACTTAGGCCTTGTTTGATCTTCTTTAAATTTTCTCTTTATAAATTCACCTACCATGATTTGACTGTTGATTTGACAACTACTCAACAATCACCATACATTTCAAATTTCAATTAAATCTTCTCCACTAATTTCAACTATTTATAAATTCACTTTATAAATTAAAATTTTAAAGAGCTTCAAACAAGCCCTTAGAGTTAGTTGTAAAAAGTCACGCCTCCTGTTACAATATATTAAAAAGTCATATGTAGTATCGAAAAAGTCACGTTTTGTTAAAACATCAACTATAAAAAGTTATATTTGAGTAAAAAGTCACACATAAAAAATATGTGACTTTTTATTTGCGCAACTTTCCATTGATTATTATTAATACAAATGTAACTAATTTTGAGAATCTCTTTCCCAAAAAAAGAAACATGTTGAAATAGACATATGGAAGGGGACAGCCAAGGGGAAGCACTACACAAGGGAAAGTCGCTAATCACCGTGTTTTGTACCGTAGTCTAAATGTCTAATTATTTTGTACCGTAGTTTTCAAAAAGTTTAGCAAATCACTGTTTCTCCTAATTAATCCTTATTTTATTTATCTATTTATTTTTTTACTATTTTTTTGGAGCATTTGTTATTATTATTTTCACAACATACAATTTCTATTGTTGTTCCTATTATTATTATTATTTACCTTCTAACTTTTTTGTGTGCCACTTTTTTAATTACAAGGTTAAGTATGAAAATTTTTCATTGTCACATTGTAATCAAAAGATCATATATACAAAGGTCACATTAGAGTGATTTTTTAACTTAAAAGTCATGAAAATTTTTCATTATTACATTTCCATCGAAAGGTCAAATATATAAAAGTTACACTATTGTGATTTTTTAATTAAAAATTCACATATCAAAATTTTTTCATTGTTACAATGTCATCAAAAGGTCACAATATATAAAACTCATATTAGTGTGATTTTTAATAAAAACATCACGTGTGAAATTTTTTTTATTGTTACATTGCCATTAAAAAGTCACATATAAAAAAGTCACATTAGTGTGATTTTTTAATATAAAAAAATCACATGTGAAAATTCTTTCATTGTTACATTGTCTTCAAAAGGTTATAATATACAAAAGTCATATTAGTGTGATTTTTTTTAATTAAAAAGTTACATGCAAGAATTTTTTCATTGTTACATTGTCATAAAAAAATCACATATACAAAAGTCACATTAGCATGACTTTTTAATTAAAAAGTCACATAAAAAAATTTTTGTCACATTTTTATTTATTAATGTGATTTTTTTAATTAAAAAGTCACATGTGATTTTTTTCATTGTTATATTATTATCAAAAGTCACATATACAAAAGTTACATTGGTGTGATTTTTTTAAAATTAAAAAGTCACATTTAAAAATTTTTCATTCTTACATTATCATCAAAAGGTTACATATATAGAAGTCATATTAATGACTTGTGCTTTTTAAAAAAATAAAAAAATCGCATATGAAAATTTTTTCAATGTTACATTGTCATCAAAATGCCATATATGCAAAAGTTACATTTATTGTGACTTTTAATTAGAAGGTCACATATGAAAATTTTTTCATTATTACATTGTCATTCAAAATGCCACATATACACAAGTTACACTTAAGTGTGATTTTTTAATTAAAAAAGCACATATAAAAATTTTTTCGTTGTTACGTTGTCATCAGAATGTCACATACACAAAAGTCACATTAGCATGATTTTTTAATTAAAAAGTCACATATAAAAATCTTTTAATTATTACATTGTCACCAAAAGGTCACACACACATAAAAGTTACATTTATGCTACGTTTTAATTAAAAAAATCATATATAAAAATTTTTTCATTGTTAAAGTTTCATAAAAAAGTCACATATATCAAGTCGCATTTGTATTACTTTGAAATTAAAATATCACATTTAATTAAAACATGACATGACTAATTACAAAATTATTTATTGTAACTAAAACATCATGAATTACATCAATAGATAATTCACTATGAAGCTAACATGTTTTAAAAAATATAACATTACTCGTTATTAATTTTTTTAATTAAATTTCACATGCTTCAAACTCACCAAAAAGAAAAAACAACCGAATGGAAACAAAATTTCCAGCAATGCAGGCCCTAGCTAGGAAGGCAAAAGGCCCAATTACGTATATTAGGCTGAAATTCAACGTATTTGTTTGACTGAAATAGTTTGAACGTATTTTTCAAATATTAAAGTAAAAGGGAGTGTTTTGCCTAATTTTCCCTTCAATCATTGTCACCCCCGGTTCACCATCCGGGTCTTTGGGTTTCCTGGACAGATTTTAAAAAAATGCGCCACATTTGACAAAAAACTGCCAATTGGTAACGAAGAAGAAAAAAAAATAATAGGATAATAAAATTAGTGAGAACTTATTATATTGTAGGGAAAAGGGTAAAATGTTTTTCTGAATATTACAAGCGGAATGTCAAGGGGAGAAATTGAACCCTACACTCTGTGAAAAACAAACTAGGATGCTACTAGACCACTTGGGTGTTAGCCTAGAAAAAAAACAAAGAAAAAAAAAAGAAAAAAATTTGAAGTCAGCCTTCATTTTTGTTGGTAGTATGAGAAATCAACCTTTCCAAATAATTTTGAAGTCTGGTTGCAGAACAGATGATGAATGCTATAAAGAACTTAGCTCATAAAATGGTGGAACCGGAAGCCAACATGCAACAATTGGCGTTGTGTGTTTTCTTTTAATTGGCCCATGTCATTTGGAATCTTCCAGTTCTAAATCATTTCCATTATCATTTTTTTTTCATAATCTTAATTAAGCCCGTTATAAATGCACTCACCTAATATGTGATTTTTGAAACTGCTATAGGGATGTGCAGAAATTTTTGCAAAGTTCACTTAAAACAAGTAATCTAAACTCAATTCATCAAGGGCAAAATTCCATTATTCCTGATTATAACAAACAAGCATAAGATCAGCACAACAGTAGTAAAAGCCGGCCCTTTAATAAGATCTATTAACCATGTAGCTACTATATGGGAGTTCTAAAGATTTTTCAATTTTCCAGCAATGTCGATAACAAACCGATACTTAACATCATTCTTCAAAATTCGATCAAAAGCTTTATTAATTTGCTCTGTGGAGATCAGCTCAATGTCACATGTTATGTTGCGTTTTGCACACATGTCTATCATTTCTCGCATCTCTTTCATGTTCCCAACCATGCTACCCTTCACAACTCTTTTTCCTGTACAGTCGACATAAGATAGATAAAGTATAAACATTTCGGGTCAAGTTTATTTTGCCATCGATCCATGGTGGAAACTGGAATATTAATTCATAGAAGGGTTTTGGCAAATAAACAAGAGAAGGTAAAGAACATTAATTACCAAAAATCAAGGGGAAAAGGGGTAAATCAATGGGCTGATCAGGTACACCTATAATCACCAAAGTTCCATTGACATTCAATAGCTCCAATAATGGTCCCAAATCGTGCTTGGCTGTTACTGTGTCCACAATCAAGTCCAATTTCCTTCTCTTTGACTGCGCCAAACAATTGGTTAGGTTGAAGAGTGAGATTCTTAAGGTTCTAACTTCAATTCCCACAAAACCATGAGTTTTGTAGTTTTTTTTTTTTCAACATTATCGTTGGTTTACTTATTTACTTTGCATTGCACTTCATTTGAATATACAATTCTATACATGTTTGTGCTCTTATACTGAAAATTGTAGTTGTACTTTTAAAAATAATAATAGCACTTGTTACCATTGAACGAACCTCCATTTGTTTGAGATCTGCTCTTCCGATCTATGAAATCATCGGCACCCAACCGTTGTCTAGCCTCTTTCTCTTTGGATGGGGAAGTGCTAATTACTGAGACATGGTGTCCCATTGCCTTTCCGAATTTCAAAGCTATATGGCCAAGCCCTCCTAACCCAACAACCGCTATTCTCTTCGGAGTTGAGTCCGTTAAGTTGTCTTTCAAGGGACAATACACACATATTCCTGCACATAGTAGAGGTGCTCCTGAATCCATCGGCAAATTCTCCGGCCACTGGATGACGTATCTATCACAAATTATTTAAAATGAACAAAACGAACTCAGTGTATTAAAAGAAAAATTATTTAAAAAGAATATTTTTTCAGTATTTACCTCTGATCTGCAACTATAAACTTGGAGTAACCTCCGTACGTGACGCTGCCATCCCAAAAGATGCCATTGTACGTAAATTGGACTTGATCACAATAGTTTTCAAGGCCATTTTTGCAGCAATCACAGTTCAAGCAAGTGGCTGCCAAACAACCCATTCCTGCCTTATCACCCACCTTGAAATTTGTCACATTTTTGCCCACCTTTGTTATGAACCCTGTTATTTCGTACCTATAACCCCCAAAAATCTGCAAGTATTAATAGTGGATGCACCAATAACTGTCAAAAAATAAAAGCTCTAATAATTTTTGAACAAACCTTAATCCTTTCAATTGTTTTTATCTTGAGATTAGGAATGACCTTCACATTGTTGAACCAAGTTCAAACTAATTTCTGGATCAAAAAGAGACAGTTTTGATGAGATTAGTTACCCGGGGACGAGTGGATAGTTGGTTATGCCCCAATCATTTTTGGCAAAGTTGACATCTGTGTGACACATGCCACAATACATGATCTCAATGGTAACATCGTTGTCTCCATTTTCTCTATTACAATCACAAGATACGGCATCAAGATTGTATGTCTTGAGAGTTAGCGGTTCAACTTTGATTTTTCGAAATTGTTAACTCGATAGGAAGTATTGTAATTATACCTGCGTTTGAAGACGTAAGGTGTGATCTTGCCGGAGTCGTCAAGAGCTGCCCATCCAGAACAGGTCTGAGTGTGGTTCGGAGTAGTTTGAGCCATTATAACTAGCACTTGCAAAACTTAAAATGGATATATATTGTTGCTGGGCAGGATGGACATTTATAGGGATTATAAAATTGAAATTAGGGAGGGTGTATTTAATTAAGATTTTTATAAACATTTTAAGATTTTGGAAATCTTGAGATATTTAATTGTGGCTTTCTAAAAGTCATGGTATATTTAATTGAGATTTTAAAGGCATTTTAAAAGTCCTTAAAAGTCTCAATGTATTTAAGTGAGACCTTTTAAAGTCTAAAAAAGTCACACGATAAATTCATATTGTACAAGACTTTTTAGAATTTATCCATCATTTGGACTTTTTAGGACTTTTAAGAAAAAAATCCCATCACAAAATCTTATCTACAGGCGTGAGATTTGAGAAAAGCCACAAAGGACGAAGTAATTAAAGAGAGAAGAAACGCAACTTTGGTTCTCCAAAATAGGGTTTCACGTGGTCATTGATTCTTTCTTTTTTCATAAGGTCGTGTAGGAAATATAACAATTTTACCAATTTCTTTGATAATTGATATTGAATTACTGTTCTTATAAATATATTGATTGAATATCTGAACGATGAGATAAAACTTTTTAAAAAAAGAAAAAATTCTGTCATTTTTTCCCATGTTACTAGCATGGATATGAAATGATTTTTTTATTGACGGTGGAGTATACCTTTATTATTATTATTACTACTACTATACTACTACTACTAGAATTTTCAATCGTGCGTTACTCGACAATAATACCAATAAAAAATTTCAAAGAAAACATACATAAATTGTAGTTAGTCTTCATTGAATGTACATTAAAAATTAATAATTTAGAAAAGAACAATTAAAAAAAGTCAAATATATGGGTGATATTATTTAATTCAATCCAGCTAAAACCCATTATGTTTTGCACTCCTCTGTTTTTCAGAATATTTCAAATTTGATGAACATTCTCCTAATTTCTAGAATCAGTCTATAAATTTGACAATAATACGTGGTAGCTAGGATTTTGTGGGTCCAAGTACATTAAATGTTCTGAGGTCATTTCAGCAAGCTCCACATTTCTAAGAACTCGGCAAGCCCCAATTAATGTCCACCAAATGCCAACATCTCTAGCCTAAAAAATAACTCATCTCCTTGCAATGAATTCACTCATTGCTGATTATTTAGTTTCAGCAATGACCACAAAAAATGAATGAAGCTATCCCTTTGGCCATGGAACTAATGCTGTTGTTAAACTAAATTAGGTGCTTCAACCCTATTTTTGTGTCACGTAATCACCCATATTCTCTACTTTTACTTTTTCTCTGTTGCACATCAGAAATGGGAAAACCAAGAATCGTAAATTAGTTATTCCCATAGGTATATGCATCAATTAACTATTTAACTCGCAGCATAATTCTAAAAAAGAAACTCTTGAGATGCAAAAAGTCTACATTTGTGTAGTAAGGTGCAGTGAAATGAACGCCATGTAACTATTTCAGAAGGATATGAAATCTCAGCATAAGTTTACTTTAAACTTGCATTTCTATTTGAGATCATCTGAAAACTAGATGATTCATTGCTTTTAATTTCTCTTAGATAATGTTTGTGATAATAACTAAATTATAATTAAGAGCTGTCAGTTTGTGCTATTTAGGGTCCAAAAAAATGTTGTAAATTGTTGATAATTTATCACAAAGAAAATAACATTTTATTTCAAGAAATAAGTATTATTCAATATAGCCAAATTCAAATCCATCAATCTACGATACCCATATATTCAATGCCAAAAACTAAAAACAATTTGGTAGAATCTCACTTTTCTCAAAAAATAAAAAATAAAACAATTCGTGGAACTTCACAGAGGTCCTTTTTGTTATTGAATATATACAATTCATTATAAAGATGAGAAGAGTACAAATATAGTAAGTGTAGATTTTTAGAATAACACAATTGCCAATAGAAAATTAAGAAGCAACACAATAAAAATGTTTATTTTGGATAAACCAAAAGTTAATTATTGCTATCAAAGTTATCATCAAGTAGCTATTAACAAATTTTACAAAGTGTTTGGCAAGAATCCATATTATAATCTGGATTATAATCTACGATGTAACGTTATTTTATTGGTTGTTTTGTATAAAAAGTCAATAATTACGGCTTGACTTTTACTTTTTGACTTTTTGAAAAAATTGAAATCAATAAAATAATGTCGTATGGCAGATTATAATCCAGATTATAATCTGAATGAGTTGCCAAACACACTGTTAATATCAAGTAACTATTGAGAAAGGTTGAGAGAGACGATGGTATAAAGTTAGAAATTAGCAAAAATTCAAATAATATGAAATAAAACCTAAATTTGAATCACGCAAGCTAAATCACCCAAAACTCTAAGAGATCAAATTTTTTGGATGGCAAAAGACATAATTTAGGAAAAATAATTATGAAAAGATAAGAAAGATGATGTTTAGGAAAAGATAATTATGAAAATATAAGGAATATGCAATGAAGTGGATAATTCAGGGAAAAAAATAAAAATACGAATATAATTTCATAGATGACATGATTAGTGATATCATCAGTATCCTTATAAAGTCAACCTAGTGATGGGAAAAATCATGCCAGACAAACTTCTCTTATTATTAATATATATATATATTATTATATCTACACCACCATTTTTGCTAATCACACTACAATTTTATTAATGTGCACATCTCTAGTCTTTGTTCCTTATAACATTTATGCGCCTGAAAGTTTTTGCTATATTTTTTCTTGAATCTTTGATTTAATTATCCTCTCATATTCTTACTATTGGATATATTTAAAAAATTTGATTTGTGACCAGAAAATCGTACGAAAATACATAGTTGTATATTATTAAGTATTACTTTTGTGTTTATTTAAAAATTTGAGGCAGTTCCTACAATGAAAATTTAGAAATCAAGATATGGTTCGATACAAAATGTCATAAAAATAAAATGTTAAAAATAAGGATATGATAGAGAAGTGAGTTAATGATGTACGTGTAAAGATTTAAAAATATAAAGGATGTTGAATACAATTAAATTGTGATGTAATTAGTAAAAAATATGGTGTTAATGTAACCACTATATTATTATTATGAATAATTTATGACACCTTTTAATGATGAATGATTCATTTATTAGTATGTAATTTTTCTTATCTTTGTAATAATAATAGTATAATGGAATATAAGATTTTTTTATTATTATTCTATATCATCTTTGTTTCATATTACTATTCATGAAACTTCAAAGTATTGTTACAAAGTTATGGAGTGGAATTTGTGAACGCAAGAAAACCCTTCTAATTAGGGTTTTGATGCAAATTGAATTTTAAAAAAAATCATCATTTATTTTAAGAAATAATACAAAAGTCTCGATATGTCCTAAAAAGCCTTCAATGAAAGTTTAAAAAAGTCTTAAACGAAGATCCACAAAAGTCTAGATATACTTTCCTTGACTCTAAACAAATCCATAAAAATCAAATCAATTCTTATAAAATCTACAAAAGCCAAATACTTAGAAAAGTCTTTAAAAATCCTCACAAGTCTCAATTGAATACATCCCAAAGTTTTTAGTCAAACTTTATTAAATAAATAAATTGTTTTCCAAAAATATTAAATTCTAACAAATTGTTAAAATTGTTGGCAAAGTTAACAATAAAGTTAACAACTCAACAAAAAAGATTTTTTTAACTACCTTAACACCACCAACGTAGGTACTTTATTAAGTTGTTAATTAACAATTTCACTAACAACTTAGTTTAATACTACTAGTGTGAATGCTTTAATCACTATAACGTGCCATCCCGTGAATTTCTATTTCCATTCAAAAAAAAAAAAAAAATCAACGAAAGAAAGTCAAACAAATGGATAAACGTTTCAATTGGGTGACTTAATAATTAAGTTCTTATGCTCTCTTGTCATTTACTTTCATTTACTCCCACCGTTCCGATTATTTGGTCTTATATTCATTTTTGGGTAGTCTAAATATAAAGTCTTATTTTTTGGGATGGTCTAAATATACGATCTAATTTCTATATTAAAAAGTCTAATTTACATTCCTTTACAAGTCTATCTCTATTTAATATTTAATAATTATGGACTTCAAACAAAAGAGAGTTAGACAAATGGATAAACGTTTCAATTGGGTGTGTTAATAATCAATTAATTGGGTTGTTATGTTTTGTTGTCATTTACTATCATTTACTCCCCCGGTATGCATTATTTGATATCATTTTCTTTTTTGGGATGTCCTAAAAAATATAGCCCAATTAAATACTTTAATTATAACGATCACTTTTGAATTATACTCATTAAATAGGAACAAATTAGGAACACTGATCACAAAATATGTCTTTTCAATACATTTCTTAATCTTTGTGAAAAAACAAATGAGACCATAGAATCGGGACGGATGAAGTATTATTTACTCGGAATACACTATCATTACATTAAAAGTTTATACTCAACACTCACTCCGCATCCCTGTACAACTATTGCTCTCTCTGTCTCAATTATATACGCTTATTTTTCTTTTTTCATAAAGAAGATTGAGAAAAGTACCTTAGTTAATGAGTATTAAATTAAATAAATAACTGAAAATATACACTACAGTTGTTTTTGCCGTGGTAAGTAAACTTCTTGTTAAAACTCTTTGCCAAAATACACCAGGGTTGAAAACTTTCCCAAAACCAATGAACCCACCCAAAGCTATCTTCGAACTTTTACTTGGCCAGATACTTTCTTTCTCTCTTTGAAGGTAGAATCCAATTCTCTTGTCCTCTAACTAATCTCCTATGCCCTAATCACCCAAAGCCCTGCGTTCTTCTCCTTTAGCTTATCTCATCCACCCCAGTTTCTCTAGAATGTTTCCCCGTTGCTTGTGATCATCACTCCCTTCAAGAACCATGGGTCAGATTCTTCACACCCTTAGTCACTCTTTGTATTAGTTCAAATAAGTCACATATTTTAGTGCTCAAATAAAGTTGTTGACTTGAGGTATTGTATGTGCGCATCCTAATTTTATTGTCACTCTACAATTATTGTTATATTTTATTTCCAATCTGTTTGTGGTTCATTCTGTGCATTGCACGGTATATGATAAATGCATTGCACTAAAACTAATAATACTGGTATTTTAGACTATAAAGGCTTTAGTGGATCTTATAGTATTTCAGGATGGTGAAAAAGTGATGAACTGGATTAAATGTGGTAGCAGGGGAAAAGTTTTCTATTACTAGTTAAAGGATTCCAATCCACCTGTATATTACCCAATACTTTTTCATACACAAATATATATATTGAACTTGAATTCTTCTTTCAATGCTAGTAGCAGTACTTAAAACAATTGTTTCCTTATCAAAATGTCGAATCTTGCAAAAAATTTTTGAAGCACTATTATGTGGCGAAGAGAGTTCCGATTGACAATCAGTGGTGATACGCTTGTAAGTGTACGAGACACCACCGACCGCCACTGCCTTCAACCATCGCAACAACTAAAAATCAAGCCAAAAGTAGAGATTGTTAGAAGTATTATTTGGTTAAATATTTTTGTTATGGGTTTTTTATTGTTACTTTAACTTATTGGGTTACATTTTAGGGTTTCTCTTCTTGTAACCATCTTATATTTTAATTGTATATGAAACCCTTTTAGCTTTCACATTGTATCAAAGCATTTGATTTTGGACTAGGTCTATTGTTGATACCGATTTGCCGATTAAGCGACTCGGAGATACAAAGGGAGATCAGACCCGTCTGGCCGATCCTGATAAGTTGTCAAATGACTATACGGGACCATTTGGTGTGAGACAAGATCGCAGTTCTTGGTCAATCTGAGTTCACTGATCCGGAATAGCCGATCCTGTAGGACGATCAAGATGGCGAAAAGAAGCGCGTGGCGACCACGAAAAAAGCATCGACAGTTAATTGGTTATCCAGACACAACTGAACAAACATTGTACTTAGTATTGTCGAACTAGCTTTATGTCTGAACAGGGTGTATAAAATTCCAAATGCACTCTGGGTCTCGCCTATAAATATGGGCCCTAGGGTGCCATTAAGAGAGAGTTTTTTTGGCCTAGATAATAGAAATTAGAGAGAGAATATTTGTAGCATTTATATTTGTGTCCGACCTCAAACTCTGGTCAATTTATCTCCGTTCACACCTCCATATCGGTTTTCATCAAGACGAGGAACCAAGACCCCAACTCATCATCTCAATACACTTTCATTGCTGACTTGGGCTCACATCTGAACCTACTGTCAACAACTGGCGCTAGAGGAAGGGCCTCGTTTTGTGATGAGTTAGGCCTAATCCAGCATACACAACCGTCTCGAATACTTTTCCTGTTTGCAAAATGGTGAGGAAGCGACCAGTGCCGAACAATTGAGAGGCAAGTCCCACACTACCCCAGGATCAACAAGAAGAAGAGGTTGAGGGCAACCAACCTGATTAGGTTAACCCTCAAATTGTAGCTCTTCAAGCTTAGGTCGAGCTCCTTCAGCGAGAGCTTGATGGATTGAGGCAGCAACTGTTCCCTCCCTCGGCGTCGAATCGTAGCCGGCAGGAGGATAAGGCTCGAACAGCCACCTCTCACAGCTATATCAGAGATCCACCAGGTAATGGAGGGAGACATGAACACCTGGCGGTTCTGCAGCGGGCCAGTGGCGTGTCTTTGCCACCCTAGAAAAGTAGGGAGAATGTCGATGAAATGAAGAAGCTACGAAAATGGGTGGTCAAGTTAGAAAGTCAGCAACTTGGAAGACCCCGTCTTCATGAGACCCTACCTTCTTCACCCTTCGCCACCTGGATCCAAGCCCATTTTAACAAAGAGAAGGTAAAGGCTCCCAACATCACAGTGTACGATGGAGTCACTGATCCAGTCAAGCATATTCACAAGTTTACCGCGTGGATGTAGTTACATGGTATGAACGAAGCTATTATGTGCAGAGCTTTCCCCATGACTCTGGGAGATCAGGCACACAGCTGGTTCCGCGCTCTTCCAGTGGGTTCAATATTTTCTTGGGCCGACTTATCCTCTCAGTCTATTAAGTAAGAAAATGAGGAGAAGCTAAAGGACTATTTAGCCTAGTTTAACAAACAGGTCATGGATACCGATCATGTGTCAGATGACGCCATCCTATTGGCAATAACCTCGGGGTTGTTACGAAATTCCAGATTCTGGAGATCGGTTCATGTGGATGGACCAAAGACATATCATGATCTCTTAATGCAAGCAAAGAGGTACATTAAGAAGCCAAATGCTTCCATTTTTGGGGACAAGCCTCCCAAGGAACATGAGAAGAAAGATAGAGATCAGGATGCTCCTTTCAAAAATGGGAACCAGAACCAGAGATTTAAAAATCGTACGGCTGATCAATCCAAGCTATACCAGCCTAAGCGGAGTCCCCCTGCTGTAGATCACATGTTAAACACCACCCCGGAGTTAATCCTGATGTCTTCCAAGGACAAGCACCTCTTGCCACGGCCAAGCCCATTCGTAAAGATCTGACACAGATGGATCCAAACAGATATTGTAAGTATCACCATTCCTTCGGTCATGAAATAGATGACTGTCGCGACCTACAACGCGAAATCCGGCAGCTAATCGAAAGAGGTCACATGAGGGAATATATGGCCCAGAGGTTCCTAGACTACTAGTGGTTGAGCTCGGCGATGAACCCGGGTACGGCTAACCCTTGCCGACTTTATGGTAATTGATGTTAATTCTAGTTATAATGCTATACTTGGCACCTAATATTGTCCGAATTTAAAATGGCTACTTCTATTTATCACTACATGATGAAGTTTCTCACCACCCATGGGATAGGAGTCATCAAGGGAAATCAGAAGATGGCCCGGGAAAGCAACTTGGATGTTTCCCAAGATAAGTTGCAACGCTGAAGCGTAAAAATGGGCTAGAAATTGCAGACGATCCATTGGACCCAAGGATCGAATCACAAGCAACCACGGCAGAACCAACGGAGGCGTTGCAAATCCCTTTAGATGAAACACACTGAAACATACCCAGAAGTAAAGCTGCGGATCGGAGCCGAACTAAAAGACCCTATGAGTCAGACCTTATATCCTTTTTGAAGTGCAATTTAGATATCTTTGCCTGGTCACATGAAGCTATGGAAGGAATACCACTGGATTTGTCATGTCACAAGTTTTACGTTGACCTGACCGTGAAACCAAAGAGACAGAAACACCGACCTCTCAATAGAGAGTGGTAGAGGTAGTGAAACTCTTGGGAAACAGGTTCATTCGTGAAGCAAGATATCCCGTCTGGGTTGCTAATCTCGTACTTATCAAGAAAAGCAATGGATCGTGGCGTCTTTGCATCGACTTCACTGATCTCAACAAAGCATGTCCCAAAGACAGCTTCTCGCTCCCCCAAATAGAACAGATGGTTGATGCAACTACAGGTCATGAGCTCTTTAGTTTTATGGATGCCTACTCAGGATGTAACCAGATTCCTTTGCATGAGCCCTACCTCATTCACCACAGATCGCGGGTTGTATTGTTATCGAGTGATGTCCTTTGGGTTGAAAAATGCTGGGGCAACATATCAGAGGTTAGTGAACAAGATGTTTACTACGTAGATTGGAAAGTCAATGGAGGTGTACGTCGATGACATACTGGTAAAGAGTGCCAACTCTGGGAGATGTTTGAAATCCTATGAGCATATAAGATGAAGCTGAATCCGCAAAAGTGTTCATTCGGTGTCTCCTCCAACAAGTTCCTAGGCTATCTGGTAAACTAGCGGAGGATCGAGGCCAATCTCACCAAAATTCAGGCTCTCATTGACATGAAGCCACCATCCAGAGTAAAGGAAATGCAGAAGCTAACCGGAAATGTGGTAGTCCCAGGCCTTTCATCGCACATTCCATAGACAAGTGCAAACTGTTCTTCGACGCTTTGTGAGGAAACAAGGATTTTTGCTGGACAGAAGAGTGCCAAATAGCTTTCGATGCCATGAAGCAACACATGGCTACCCCTCTATCCTATCTAAGCTAAGAGAGGGTGATGTTCTGATGTTGTATCTTGCTGTGTCAGAAGTGGCAGTAAGTTCTGTCCTACTCAGAACATAGAATGGGATTCAAAAACCAGTCTATTACATTAGCCAGGCATTAAAGGATGCTGAGTTCAGATATCCGTCAATGGAAAAATTAGCTTATGCACTGCTGATCTGAACTAGGTAGCTGAGACCATACTTTCTGCAATACCAGGTGGAACCTGCGACAGGCCCTACAGAAACCAGAAACCTCAGGCAGGATAATGAAATGGTCTATTGAATTGAGGTAATTTGATATTTTGTTTAAACCCCAGACATGGACAAAGGGATAGGCTGTAGCAGACTTTGTAGTAGAATTCCATCGGTCTATCGAACCCATAGCTTATCATTATGAGCAATGGGAAATGTTTGTTGATAGGTTAACAACAAAAGCCTGTTTAGAAGTAGGGGTAGTACTCGTTGGACCAGGCAGTCAGATTTATTGTCAGGCTTACCGTTTCGGATTCCCAACAACAAACAACAAAGCAGAATATGAGGCCCTCTTCGCAGGCCTGGAAATGGCAAAGTCAATGGAGATCGCCAAGCTTATTGTCAATAGCAATTCCCAGCTGGTTGTCAACCAAATCAATGGTGATTTTGAAGCCAAAGAAACTCAAATGATGAAATATTGTGCAAAGATCAGAAATGAAGTCAGAGATTTCATAACATTTGAATTACGACAAGTTCCAAGGTCGGCTAACAGCCAAGCCGATGCTTTAGCGAGGTTAGCAACCAGCCCTCGAGCTGAGCTGATCACCAGTGTGCCCATAGAGAGGATAGAACGATCCGCATTTGATCAGCCTAAAACAATACTCAATACAACACAAGGCTTCCCCAATTGGAGAGCAGAGATAATTCAACATCTGAAAGAAGGGAGCCAGTGAGACGACAAAGTCAGGGCTCATCAGCTAAGGGTCAGGGCTCGTCAGCTAAGGATCAGAGCAGCCCACTTTACTCTTGTAGGTGATGAATTGTACAAGAGAGGATATTCTCAACTGTTGCTCCGCTGCTTAGACGAGAGGGAAGCTGACTACGCCCTTAGAGAGGTCCATCGAGGGATCTGTGGAAACCACTATGGGGGACAGGAACTAGCTTTCAAAATACTGAGACAAGGGTATTACTGGCCTATCCTCAAAAAAGATGCTACTGAGTTTGTCTGCAAATGCCTCGAATGCCAATTCTTCACCCCAGGTAACAAGTCCCCACTAGGGGAGCTGAACACAATCAGGGCTTCTTGGCCTTTTGCCCAATGGAGGATTGATCTTATTGGGCCCTTGCCCTCCCTAGAAAGAGAAACACCCAGTATGCGATTGTGGCGGTTGATTATTTTCCAAATGGGTTGAGGCTGAGGCTTTGGCCAAATCACGGAACAGAAGATGACCGACTTTGTCTGGAAATCCATCATCTGCCACTTTGGGATCCCCCATACCCTAATCACAGACAAGCGTAGACAGTTTGACAATGCAAAATTTAGAAAATTCTGTCAACAACTTCATATTAAAAACCTTTATGCCACACTACATCATCCCCTTTAGGCCGTGAATAAAGTTATCAAGCATACTTTAAAAACTAGATTGGAAAAGCTAAAAGGGGCTTGGGCTAAAGAACTCCCATCTGTACTCTGGTCTTAACGCACTACCCAACGGACAGCAACAAGGGAAACCCCTTTTTCGATGGCTTATGGCACAGAGGCGGTGATATCACTCGAAATCGGCATTCCCTTATATCGAGTCCTGCACCATGATCTGGCCCAAAATGATCAAGCATTGTTAGCCGAAGTGGACCTGCTAGATGAAAGGTGACTCTTGGCCTACCTAAAAAATACTGCCTATAAACAGCGGAATGCACAGTATTACAACAGTAAAGTCAAGCTTAGAAAATTCAAAATGGGAGAGCTGGTTCTCAAACGCAAACATCCTACTCTGAGAGCTCTCCAAAAACCATGGGAAGGACCACTATGTGTTGCCGAAGTTCTACCAAACAGAGCTTATCGCTTGGAGCATTTGAATGAGCAATACTTAGCACATCCTTGGAATGCAGAACATCTAAAAAAAATACTACCAATAAATTAGGACAGAACGCACTTTCATATGTCCCTGAATGACACGTATAATCACACCTGATGCATGTTTGATCTGCTTTACCACTTTGAATTAAAGTCTTTTTATGTTTCATAATGTTATTTGCTGAAATGAATCTTACACAACAAGGCTTGTTGAGCCCAATTAGGGAAATCAATTCTCTGGGCTGGATCAGCCCGCCACTAGGGCAAACGCGCCCCAAGTTACACAAAAAGGCTCGTTAAGCCCAATCAGGGAAATCAATTCCCTAGGCTGGATCAGCCCACCACAGGGGCAAACGCGCCCCAGGTTACACAACAAGGCTCGTTGAGCCCAATCAGGAAAATCAATTCCCCAAGCTGGATCAGGGGCAAACGCGTCCCAGGTTACACAAAAAGGCTCGTTGAGCCCAATCAGGGAACTCCATTCCCTAGGTTAGATTAGCCCGCCACTGGGGCAAACGCGCCCCATCTTACACAACAAGGCTCGTTGAGTGAAATCAATTCCCTAGGCTGGATCAGCCCACCACTTGGGCAAATGCACTCCAGGTTACACAATAAGGCTCGTTGAGCCCAATCAGGAAACTCAATTCTCTAGGCTGGATCAACTCACTATTGGGGCAAACGCGCCCTAGATTACACAACAAGGCTCGTGGAGGCTAATCAGGAAACTCAATTCATTAGGCTAGATTAGCCCACCTAGAGCACCAATGCTCCATACAATATGAAAATCAGAGTTCCGTCACCAGTGGCGAACCTCTGATTGGGGCTAACATAGGTAGCAGCCGCACATCACAGCTACCTAGTTGGCAAAAATATGTCGATCTAGTTGTCAAACTGAAACATGATTCAATCAAACAAAAAAGTATATTCAGATCGGCGGAAGATAGCCGATCCGGTTCCTTTCATGGACCCCTGTAGATGCATAATTAAGAGATATACTCG
>CAVNYN010233992.1:0-10173 GCA_963692815.1 Nyctanthes arbor-tristis
TTATTGCAACAAACTCTGCTTCAGTAGTAGAAAGTGCAACTATCTTTTGCAACTTAGAAGACCAACTGACTGCTGTACCATCCAATGTGTAGACATATCCAGTAGTACTCTTTCTTTCATCAATGTCTCCTGCCATATCTGCATCCACATAGCCTTGTAGTCCCATGTCTGTCTTTCTAAAACACAAAGCCATATATGCACTGCCTTTTAGATATCTGAGTATTCACTTTACTGCCTCCCAATGTTCCTTGCCTGGATTACTCATATATCTACTTACAACTCGCACTGCATGCGCAATATCTAGTCTGATGCACACCATTGCATACATAAGACTACCAATGGCAGAAGCATAAGGCACATTAGTCATGTATGTTTGCTCTTCTTATGTAGAAGGTGACTGTTTCTTTGATAATTTGAAGATCGGAAGAGCACACGTCTGAGTACATACTGGTTTTGCATTTTCCATGTTGAATCTACTCAAAACCTTTAATACGTATTCTTCTTGTGAAAGTTTCAATACATCATTCTCCCTAATAATTCTCATCCCAAGGATTTGTTTGGCAGCACCTAAATCCTTCATTGCAAACTGCTTAGACAATTCCTTTTTCAATTTATTAATCTCCTCCATGCAAGATCCTGCAATCAACATATCATCCACATAGAGAAGTAGAATTATGTAGGAGCTACCAAACTTCTTCACATAGCAACAATGATCTATCTAGTATCTCAAGTAACCGTTACTACACATAAAGTCATCAAACTTCTTATACCACTGCCTTAGAGCTTATTTGAGCCCATATAAGCTTTTCTGAAGTTTGCACACTAATTTCTCCTTTCCCTAAATTTCGAAACCATGTGGCTGCATCATGTAAATATCTTCTTCCAGGTCACCATGAAGAAATGTTGTCTTTACATCAAGCTATTCCAAATATAGATTTTCCTTTGCCACAAATCCGAGTACAATTCTTATCGTGGTTAATTTGCTCTTCCGATCTAATCTCTGTGTAGTCAACACCTTCTTTTTGTTGAAACCTTTTACAACCAGTCTTACCTTGTATCGTTTGTTCCCATCATGTTCATCTTTCAACCGATAAACCCATTTATTCTGTAAGGCTTTCTTTCCTTCTGGTAACTGAGTCAATTGCTAGGTTTTATTAGATACCAGTGATTCCATCTCATCTTTCATGACTAACTCCCACTTAATTGATTCATTTGCCTATTTAGCTTCTTCATAACTTTCTGGCTCACCTCTGTCTGTTAACAATATATAATTCAATGACGGAGAATACCTTTGAGGCAGTTTTCTGATCCTGCTAGATTTTCTAGCTACTGTAATAGAAGTCCTTTCTTGCACTTCTAGGGTTGATTCTATCTGATCTTCAATATTAGTTGTATCCGGCACAATTATTGGAAGATTTTCCAATGGAATTGTCTCAGATTTCTTTATTGCAAAACTAGTACTCTCCAGGTCTGCTCCCAATATGTCTTTATATAAAACTGATTCATTGAAGATCACATCTTTACTTCTGATAATCTTACGGCTTGCTTCATCCCAGAATCGATAGCCAAACTCCAAATCACCATAACCAATGAAATAACATTTCTTAGACTTGGCATCAAGTTTACCTCTAGCAGTAGAATCAATGTGAACATAAGAAGTACAACCAAATACTTTTAAGAAAGAAAGGTTTACCTCTTTACTGCTCCACGGCTCTTCTCGTATTTTGAAATCCAATGGTGCTGAAGGACCTCTGTTAATCAAGAAGCAGCTGTATTGATAGCCTCAGCCCAAAACATCTTTGGCAACCCAACATGTAATCTCATACTCTTTGCGCGTTCATTTAGAGTTCTATTCATCCTCTTAGCTACACCATTCTATTGAGGCGTTCTAGGAACCGTCTTTTTCATTTTGATCCCATGTTCAGAACAGTATTTCTGAAACTCTTTATCTGTATATTCTCCCCCATTGTCTGACTGCAAACATTTTACTTTTAAACTTGTTTCATTCTCGACCATCGCCCTCCACCGCTTGAAAACATCAAAGACATCAGATTTCATTTTCAAGAAATATACCCATACTTTTCTGATGGCATCATCAATGAACGTCATATAATAATTAGAACCTCCAAGCGAACTAACAGGGGCAGGTTCCCAAATATCTGTATGAACCAATTCGAATTTTACTGCTTTCAGTTCCTTACCAACCTTCAAGAATGTTACATTTTTCTGCTTCCCGAAAATACAACTTTCACACAAGCTGTGTTCAACATATTTCAACCCTGGTAGCTTCCCTTTGGAATGAAGCACTTGCATTCCCTTTTCACTCATGTGTCCAAGCCTACAATGCCATAAATCAGAACTAACAATAGAATCAGCAACTGCAATTGTTTCTCTAGGACTAATAGTCTGTAAAGAGTTCCCCTTCTATATCCTCGTGCAATGATCATGGCTCTTTTCGTCACTTTCCAGATTCCGCCACCAAACTTCACATGGAACCCTTCAACATCAAGTTGTCCAACTGAGATAAGATTACGCTTCAATTTTGGTATATGTCTCACCTTGTAAGATCTTTCACACTGCCCCATTTGGCATCTTCAATGTTACATCACCAATACCAACATCTAGTGGTATGCCATCAACAAGGTAAACTTTTCCAAGATCTCCAGCAACATAATTTTCTATGATCTCACTGTTCGGAGTAGTGTGAAAAGAAGCCCCAGCTCTTCCGATCTCCCAAGAATCAATAGGAGTATCAACAGATAACAACAATGCATCTCGTACCTCTTCAGTTGCAGCATTCACCGTATCGTTATTCCTTTCTTCATTCTTCGTAGGAGCTCTGCATTCATAT
This sequence comes from Nyctanthes arbor-tristis, assembly GCA_963692815.1. NCBI lineage: Eukaryota > Viridiplantae > Streptophyta > Magnoliopsida > Lamiales > Oleaceae > Nyctanthes > Nyctanthes arbor-tristis. Next base: position 2,852 of record CAVNYN010233992.1, read on the forward strand.
TTCTTGTGACCCAACTTGCCACAATTCCAGTATTCAACATCTTTTAGATCCTTCATGTTTCTGGATTTACTCCTCCAATTCTTTGACTTTTTTTTACCATTATTCTTTTTGGAATTCCTTTCATATCCTCTTCCCCGGTTGTCTACATTTAATGCAGAATTTGATGTTAAGAATTCTCCAGAATCCTTCCTACGAACTTCCTCCGCAAGGATTGTATCCCAAACATCATTGAATTTTAACTTTGCATTCCCTATGGAATTGCTGACAGCCACTCTCATGGATTCCCAACTATTTGGTAGTGATGCCAAAAGGATTAAGGCTCAAACTTCATCGTCAAACTTGATCTCCACTGAAACCAATTGGTTAACAATTGTACTGAAATTACTAAGATGCTCTACCACTGAAGCACCTTCAATCATCTTCAAGTTGAACAACTTCTTCATCAGACGAATTTTGTTGCACTCTGATGGCTTCTCATACATATCAGACAACACCTTTATCAATTCTGCCGTGGTTTTCTCCTTCGCCACATTGTGAACCACGTTCTTTGAGAGTGTTAAACGAATTACCCCTAACACTTGCCTATCTAGAAGATTCCAATCCTCATCCCTCATGGTGTCTGTTTAGTCGAATAAGGGTAAGTGCATTTTTTTTCTATACAGATAATCTTCTATCTGCATCTTCCAGAATGCAAAATCTGTGCCATCGAATTTAGTGATTCTGAGTGCAGATCGCCTGCCATGGCTCTGATACCAATTGTTACAAGAAATTGATTGTAAAGCGATAAAGAAACTACAGAACACACAAGATTTATACAGGTTCACCTCCTTTTTAGGCTTCGTCCTGTCTTCAGCAGCCGTAATGTTTTATTATATGTGTTGGAATTAAAAGGGTTGCAAGATATTTGCCATGTATATAGAATAACCCTAACTCGGTATTACAAGTGTAGAAACCGTAAGAAAACCTAACTTGTTCAATACTCCAAATACTTAATACCTTTCGGGGGCACTGCTCCCGAGCCCCTGGGAGGGGGCTGCCTGCCCCCTTCTAGCCCCCACGGCGACCTTACCGCGAAGGTCAATTCGTGAACATCTTCCGCGTAGCGCAACAAATTAGGCTCCATCACATTATATCAAGGGGTGCCATGTAATAGGATACTCTCCCTAAGGAGAGATTACCCCTCTCCCTAGAAAATTCGTGTCAAAGGGTGATTTCTCAAAAATTGTTTCTCCGATCTGCGGGCTCCAAGGAGGCCACTTTAGTTCCTTAGAAAAATTACCCAAGTCATATTATATACTCATGCACTCAACTTATTTTTAAGCAAAACGTACAAGACGTACGAACAGGCAACTCAAGTTAAAAACTTGAGTGGCATTATTAAATTGAGTTGAGATCGGAGTCGAGTTGAGTCTTATCCAATACAAAACACCTACAAATCTTGTGCCTGCCGATCCGTACGACGAAAATTGTTGCATTGTGGGTTAGGATAGTGAGGTGGTTGGGAGAGAGAAAATGTGGAAAGTCGTACCTTCCCATATATTTGTGTGTGTTTTATTCATGAATGTGACTCTGGGTTTGGTTCTGCGAGTGTCCGATGGACCACCGCCCGTGTTCGCCCCTCTGCCCGACAGATATAAACACGATGCTGACAAAATTTCTCGACATATATATAGTACTGATCTGAAATTTATGTTGTAGTTTGTTTTGTCATAAGAATTTTTACTAGTCTTTGGCCTAGAATTAATTACAATATAGTGGAATTTTGAAAATGGGGAACTTGAACTTGTTCGGTTGGTGACATATGTTCTTTCTCGTCTTTGAGATTGCTTATGGGTCCAATGCAAAATCCATTGAAGGATGAATAAACTTTTTTCTTCAATTTGAAGTATTTTTCATATTTATAGGGTTCAATCATCACAAATTTGTACAAAGACAGGTTCAAAAATATGCACCAAAAGAACTAAAGAGCATCTCCAATGAAACATCCATTAGATTTTTTTCCCCTCTTCGCCAAAAAGTTGTCATGGTATGGAAAAATGTAGATATCTATTACACCAACTAGATGTAGATAGTGTTGTAAAAGGGTCTAATTAATTCCCTGCGTTACTCTTTCTCTATATATATATAATTGAAAGTCGTAGGTCTCACTACTTCCACCCCCACTAAACCATGAAATTATTACTTAATTTTTATTTTTTTTAAAATTTTTATGATGCCTATTTATTTCTTTTATTTCAATGCTATGTTTGTATAGTTTTTGTGTAATAGCAATAAATTGAGAATACTAAATGACACACCATGTGACTAACTAGAGATTAATTAAAGTAACTAGCATTCTTAGACTAATTGTAATAATAAAAATAAAATAAAATTTATCGATATTAGATCATGAACATGTTATAACAGTGCCAACTTTTCAATAAGAGTACAACAAAAAATATTTTTTTTATGTTATCATAGTACATATTATACAAATTTTTGTATAGTCAAATTGTGCCCCTACTCGGTCGGAGTCTTGGCTCCACCAGTGATCGACGTTCTCTATTGAAAAGATTTTATTTTATTTGCTCAATTTATTTTATGTGACACAAAAATTACAGTAAATGTTTAAAATGTATGACTATAATTGAGTAGTTGTCAAATTAATGGTCAAATTAGTGTGTATGTGAAATTATAATATAGGTGTATAATGAGAATCAAACAAGCACATAAACTATAATTGAAGTGCCATTGGAGATGCTGTTATAATTAGCCTTCAGTAATCCCTGCAATTGCATAATTGTCAAATTTTTTGTACCCAAATGACATAGAAAACTAATCTAATTACATTTATGCCTAATTCCTTTATATAGTAACATTCTCTCGCCTGTAACGTAGTACAATACTGACAAGTTAAGATACATAACAATAGATATGTGTGTTTATATACAGGAAGTACTTTTCATTGGTACGCAAAAGAAGATAGGAGATCGAATAGCAACCAGCACTTGTTGAACAATAATATACTCGCTAGCAGACTTGCAATTCTCTCATTTAAACCAAAAAGAAAAAGGACATTGCGCGGCTCATAGTTACTTGGTGATTACCACATAATAAGTGCAATAGAGAATGATCACCTCATTAATGAAAAACAACATATATACTATGATAATGCAATGAAATATATACATTTTTTTTGAACGAAAAATATATACACATTGTTAAAAAAAAATTAATAAATTAAGATATAATAATGAATTTAAAGGAATAAAATACAATAAAATTGGACACCCTAGAGTGGAGACAAGTGATGGACAAAAATTTTACTGAAGCACAGATGGACTGGAATTTTGCTGCAAATCCAGAAAATATATAAAAGCGCATGGAAAGTAGCAGCATATTTACGTACTGCTAAAATGCGCGTGGGGGGCATAGACAGAGTACGTCATCATCTCCCTCTGTTGGTTTTTTCTTCTCCTCTCAACTTCCAAAACGCTTTTGCAGAAGCACTATAGACTACCAGTTTCCTCCACTGTGCGCAACCCCCTTGTGCATGCCCCTTTTCTTTCTTCTAATTATAATAATAGATTATTATTATTATTATTATCATCATCATTATTATAATGTTATCCAAATTTTTAATCTTGTAGACTGTAGTAGTAACTAGTGAATAGTGTACATATATATTTTCTTTTCGATTTCATGAGAAAGATTGTTTGATTGAAAAAATTAAAGAATAAATACTCGTATACATGGAACAATATAATTGTCGGTATTCAAAGAAATGATCATAACTTTTGCTCACGGAATATGGTTTTTTGGGCTATTACACCAACTTTTAAAACGGATCGACAAGACAGATCGAACCAATAGCTCTGCCACTGCCAATATCATATTTTTCTAAAATTATATTGCATTTTTTTTAGTCATTTATTTGCCTTACCTTTTTAGTTTTTTGTTGTTCTTGATAATTCTTGGGGGTCCAGTCCATTTAGAATCTGTAGTGCATGTGGGCAATTTGTTTATTTCCATTTTCATTTATTGTGGGGTTCTTAATTAGTTACTCTTAGAATAAGAAAAAGATGGCTTTTTCTTAGAGTTAGATCTCTGTTTCTGTGTGTTGTTTTGGGGAGAGTTGTTGAGTGTAGTTGTGTCTATCTCATGTTGTAACTAAAGAGTTAAAAGGATCTATATATCACAAATTCGAGATTATTTCATCTTTGAATTGACCTGACTTGTAACGTTTAGCTTAAACTCATAATTGATATTAGACCTTGTTACATAGTTGGGATAGCAATTCAAGCCGTCATTACATTATTCTCAGAGCAACTATCACATGGTATCCTAGAGTAATAATCAGATAAACTTGATTCAATCACTCTATTATTAGGTAGACCTCTTTATGGAGCCCGCATCGTTTCCTTAAAAATAGAAAAATTCTATTTAGATAAATAAGTGGACAAAAAGAGTGACAAAATAGAAATATAGCATATGTGATAATCATTGATGAAAAAGTGATGTGATCTGTTAAAAACAAGATGATCTCATTTGTCAGTTTTGTTTAAATTTTAGCATCTTATTTTGTTTAAGTAGCACAACTCTTAAAAATACTGAGTGGCACTCAACCCACCCAACAAGATAGAGCTAAATATCAAAAAGACCTACCAAGTCGTTTTGCTTTTCTAGGTGGCTCATACAATTTAATCCTTCAAGTTTTGGTCATGTACAATTTCATCTCCATAATTTTAAAGCTGCAGAGATCATTCTCCTTTTTTTTTCCGTTCCAATTCAATTGCTTGGGATCAGGTGTGAACCAAAAATTTATCAAAAACAAAATTGAATCAAGTAAAAACTGAGAAGAAAAAAAAAACAATTTTATAATTAAGTCCAGTTTTCATCAAATGAGAGGTCAACCAACAAGGTGAGCTCGCCTCAACAATAGGTATATATTGTTTGCATTTCACTTAAATTTCTCTTATTTTCTAAGGAGTTGTATTATGGAATTGACATGATTCAAGATGCACTGCATGTAAACCGTAGATGATCACTAAATTGATATGTATCGTCCAACTCATAACTTTTAAATGTGATTCAAATAATATCACCTTTTGCTGTGTATTTAACCGAGTTATGTGATTTTATTTGGAAAAAACAAAAAGAGGAAAAAAGTGACAATGAACAAATTAAAGTGGGAGAGGGTGGATTTTAATACTTTTCAATCAAAGAAAGAATCCTCTTTGTCATCATTGAATTTAGATGCTAAGTGAATATTTTAGCATCTAACCATATCACATCAATCTTTTAATAAGCTTCGATTTGGATCCCCCTTAAGCTGAGGTACCCCAATTCTCCGGATATTCCACAAGACAAGAATTATTCTTCCATGACGAGTTATGTTATTTGGAAAAAAAAAAAAAATATATATATATATATAAAGTGTTTAATAAAATTGACTCGTGATAGAATCATGCTTTTCAACATATTGTATTATATTATTTTTAAATTTATTAATGATAATATTCACATGACCTATATACCTATTTTGTCAAGTTTTTTGTCCTCATAAAATTATTCTTTCGTGACCTCGTGGCCCCTCACGGGCCCCACTAAAAAAACAACCCCAATAAAATACCTAATTATGAGAATCATAAAACCAATAGTAAACTAGCCGGCTAGGTTTTAAATAGAATGGCAAATGCAGTGATTTCAAAAAGAAAAAAAAAAGTTAAATTATGAAATAAATTTTTAAGATATAATACATACGTGAGATAACGTTGGAAATTTTTAGTGGCATGTACGATTTATCAAATTAAATTTGTTAATACACCGTTACATAAAATAAATGATAAAATGATTTTTTTTTCAAACAGAATAAATGATGTAATGATTGAAAATAAAGTACATTGCAGAAAAAAGAGCAATAGTAATATGTAAATAAATTGACACGCCCTATTTATCACTATACGTTAAGATAGTATTAAATAATTTAAAATATTTGCATTTTATTGAATTTATTATTCAATACTTACTTTATTATTACCTTCATCGCATAAGAATAGTCATGTATTCACTCTTCAGCCGTTTAAAAATACATGTCACTTTCTTTTTTAAAATGTAGCTAAAATATTAGTTTTTTTTTATTTACCCTACTATTTTCCCACTTTTTTTACTCTTTTATATACCCGACCTAATATGCATTGCTATAAACACATTACAATTATTAATAATTTTTTAATTCATGGGAAAGTAGGAATTGAATTATTTTTGTGAGATAGAGGTAACAATGTGTAAGTTGGTATTCAAATTTATTAGTAAGTAAAAAATAGATAATTGATGTGATAGGAAAATGAGATAGGGACATTGCTCTAATTTAGCGGGGTCCAACAATGTGAAATAAATGTTTGGTTATTAATTAAATATTAATTCTGCCACCAACTTCCAATGTGTTGGAAATCCATATGAACCATTGAATTTGGCTGGCAATTTTTGTGCTTTATCTCACTTTCCAATTCTAAGCACATATTGGCTTTATTTGAGGTAATGATGATGATGATAACCCTATCATTTTTGATCATTTTATGATTATAATTAAAATATTAGTATTATTTGAAAAAATTAAGTAGCGATTTCTAACATTTAACTAGTCATGATTGAAATTCTAAAAGGTAATTCACACCTAACATCCTTGATTTTTTGCTTTTAGATCTCGTTTCCAACTTTTATTTCTAGTCCCGTAGGTCCTCAACCATTAAAAAAATCTCTTCCCAAGTCCCCAATAATAGTTTTCGTTTATTTTCACCATTAAATCCTTATAAAATGGCTATTTTACCCTCACATTATAATTAAACAAAAAAAGAAAATAAATCAAAGTTTTTAAAAATTTAAATTTCTAAGAAATGTTCCGAAAGGCAATAAGCCACTACAAAACCCGGTTCACATACTAACCCATTGGAGCCCTATCATCTACGGATGTGCTATTTCAGACAGGTGAGCAGATACTAACGAGTTGAGTTCGAGTTCACCATGATCCGGGATTAAGCCCTAGAAGGAGAAGGAATTAGGTTGGTGGTTGCGTTGGTGGGGATATTTAGAATTTTAAAATATTTTTTATTTGATTTATTTCCCTTTATTTGCTTAATTTTGATAAGGGCAAAATGGTTAATGTACAAGTAGAAGGATTTAACGGTCAAAATTGATGAAAACCATTAGTGGAGACTTGGAGAGAGATTTCTTTAAAGGTTGGAAACCCAAGAGGCTAAAAATAAAGGTTAGAGATGAAAACGATTAAAAGTTGAAAGGTTGGGGACTTTATGTGTAAATTACCCAATTCTAAATGATTAAAA
>CAVNYN010233993.1:0-73767 GCA_963692815.1 Nyctanthes arbor-tristis
AGTTCAATCAACTTTATTTACATGTAAAGTAGTTGAGTGGACATACCTTGAGTGCCAGCTCCATGCAGCCTGAAGAAACATCAACCATCAATTCCTTGATTCGTACAATGATGCCGAAATCAAAATTGATTTTGTGGCTCTTAAATTTCTTGGATTCTTAATCTTCAGTCCGCTATATGTGCTTCTTATTTGTCGTACTTTTTATCATTTTTAGTGACCTTGTTATATTTTTTTGTCTATTTGTAATTTTTATTTTTGAGTTTATCTTGTAATATGGTGTCTAAATAAATGTATTGCTTGAATCTAATTGCAATCTGTTATTAGTATGATGCGTAATTATTTATTTTTCATAATATGTTAATGGTTAGAAATAAAAGAAAAATAGAAAAAAATAGTTATAGAGAATATATAGAGTGTGTGGGTTGTAGAAATTTTTTAAAATAGATGTTGCTATATTATCTTTTAGAGTACTGATATTGTAAAAAAGAGTACGAGGGTTGGAGATCCTTAGAATTACACCTCCTTAGACTGTCATCATTCGGATCTATGGGCTGGCTAATCACTGGCTACGTGTAATAGCAAGAGTTGCCACACACCTAACTCTCCCGTCAGCAAATCAAAAAAATTCAGAAAATTCTGTAGTACCTTCTGAGTTACTTGAACTGTCACACATGACTGCTAAAATTACTTAAATGTCCTTGAATGAATCAATCAAAATCCAGTAAAGAGAAAAGCGTTGGACCCCTCCCCTCCCCTCTCAAAACCGGCAGCAAACCCACCAACCCCTTTCCCCAAAATTCCGGCACCAAATTGACAGAACCCTTCACCGACCACTGACGCCTCTCCGAACAATAGAGGACACATGCCACTAGCCATCCCCCACTCCCAAAATAGAAGAGGACTTCGGCCCTCTTCCCCCAGTATAGTCGATCGACAGTCGAGCCCGCTCCCTCCAACTCAATGTCGCTGGAAATTCACCTCGCCACTCCCTTTCGTGTCGCCGGCCAAGTAGACTTCCACCGCTAAATAGTGAGTGTGAGATCTTTATGATGTCCCTCTAATTAGAACTCTTTTTGCTTGTGAAAGATTCTGATTTTGAGTTTACGACCCTTGAAAAAAGTTGATATATATTTTTTTCTTCGTTTTCATGCGTCCATGTATCCTAGTTTTATGCAACATGATTCTGCTTGCGCTAATGCATCTTTTACTTTTGTGCATGTTAAACTAGTTTGCAAATATATGAAGGGCATTACAACACTTCAAACCACAAAAAAAGAAAGATTAGATTGAAATCTTGTCATTTTCTTACCGGTGGCTATTGTGCCGGATTTTTGGGGAGAGGGGTTGGAGGGTTTACTGTCGATTCGGGGATTTTGGGACGGGGGATTGCGAGTGCCGGGAATTTCAGGGTCCATTTTTGAATTTGTTTGTGTTCAATTTTGGTTGATTTATTCAAGGACATTTTAGTAATTTTATTGGCCATGTGTAAGAGTTCAAGTAACTCAGAAGGTAGTAATAGAATTTTCCAAAAAATTCCGAATTGAAGCACTGCTGGCGCAGAAATTTGTCCCCACGTGTAGGCTTCTCCTCCATCTCCAGCTACGTGTCCTGCCAGTTCTACCCGATAAACACTCTCCGATCTATAAACTCTGTCCCCGGAAATCCCTCTTGTACACACAGTTTTCTCTCTCCTAAAACCCACTCGCCCATCAATTTCCTCCCTTCAGAAACCAGTTAATTATGGCTTCCAAGGATCTCAAACACAGAACTAAACAACCAGAAGAAGACCAAGGACAAACCAAGGAAATCGACATGAATACTTCCGGCAAGTCCAGAATGGAGAAGAAATCTGGTATGGCTCGACGCGGGTTCCGCTCTCTGGGCCTCGCGATTTCCTTCCCTCTTCTGTTCACGATAGTCGATCTTTACCTCTTCGGGTCGAGCAACCGGTACCGGAACATTAAGAAACCCTTCTACTTCCCGCCGCTTTGGGCGCTGCACTTGGCGTGCTTGGGAAATGCATTTCTCTCGGGGCTTTCGGCTTGGCTTGTTTGGGCCGAAGGTGGGTTCCACATGCAGCCGAATGCTTTGCTTCTGTATTTGGCGCAGCTCGGGCTGAGTTTGGGGTGGTACCCGATTGTGTTCGGTGCTGGTGCTACTCGGGTCGGGTTGGTGATGTGTACGGGTATGTTCGGGGCCACGGTCGGGTGTTCTCGGATCTTCCGGGTCATGAACCCGATTGCTGGTGATCTCGTGAAGCCTTGTTTGATATGGGCGTTGCTTTTGTCTGTGGTAAATCTTAGGCTTCTGTATCATTGACGGAAGAAGAAAATAGATGTAGAGATGCATCTCAAAACGGTGTCGTTTTTGGGTATAAGTGTCTGTATTCAATTATAAGAAAGTTTACAATTTGGTTGCTTGTATTTGTATTTTTTATTTTTGTTTCTTTGGGCTGGTCTTCTTGTATAATATTGGCCTTTGACATTTTGTAGTGCTGGTTAAATATGTATATATACGTAGATGGTAGTTTTGTGAATCACATGAGAATCAGATTGTTTTGTTTGATATTTATGGGAAAACTCTTGTTTTCTTTTTCTGATTTGTATGAATGTGATGCTTGGAGATCATATCTTCCTTCAAAGGCTATGCTGTTTTGGTGGAAGCTTACTTTCCTTTGTCAATCTGGGAAAAAGGGGCATTAATTTGCTGGGTTTTTGCTTGCATTGTAGTCTGGAGCAGACCACTCGGCATGTTATCTTTGATTGCCACTTTGTAAATGAATTCGTGGCCAAGTTTGAAGAATCGAAACCAGTAACCAATCTTAGAAGGCATGTTAAATGGGAAGCACTACCAGTGGGCAAATTAGTTAAAATTTAACGTGGACGAGGCCGGAGAGAAGGCAACCAAGATGGGGATCGGTTAGCCAATTAAGAGCAAGATATTATTGGTCTTTTCTTATCCCACAGCCTAAGTATCTCGACTCGAAAATCCGCCCTCAAGGTAGACATTTCATTCCATGAAAACACTAGTACCACGGAAAGATGGCGATTGGGGACTTATAGCCATACCTCTAGATACAACTTTAAAGAGGGGGACTTATATCCATCCATTGGCTTGCTCCATGAGACAGCAATAGGTTTCTGAGTAACAGAATTAGAAGCGCTTTGCTTTGAGATAACAAGAGCCTTCATCCAACTTAGAATACCAGAAACTGATTTAATAATACTTGTACTGTTCATAGTTTTCCCCTCGTGTTTGGCATTATTTATTAGCCAAAATTTCTCCCATTTCTCTAAGACTTCCTAACATTGGCATTGATTATTGGCTAATTGGCACTGAACATCCTACATTTGATGTGATTTATGTAAAGATGTTATTAGCTAGGAGTGGACATTTCATTAGAAATCCGAACTGACCTGACAACCCGACCTGATCGCGTCAGTTTGGTTTGGTTCGGTTCAAGTTTACATATGACTCGTCCGGGTCGGGTCCTATGGTAGCAATAAAAGACGGTTTACCTTGGGTTTTGCTCGGTTTGAGTTACATTACATCCAACCCAATCAACCGGAGAAAGCATCTATTTGCATTTATGATTTACGCAAACCCTTTCTTTTTTCTCATCAGAGAGCCGACGTTTCCTTTTGATCTCTGCAACCCTCTCCTGTTGACCAGTTACCCCCCTTTCGATCTCTAATCTAGAAGATTGCAACCCTTTGACTTCTTCTGTTGATCTCTTTCTTCTCTATCTCTTCCAATTCAAATCTGGCCACTCTCTTTGGTGTTCAAGGGGTTTTCAACTGATCCCATCACAAGCAATGAACCAGCATCGAAATTGGCAGTCTAGCTTCAAGAGTTATCTTCAACCATGGTGTTTATTTTCTGGAACCTCAAAGCATCTAGAAACCGATGAAGGGATTCCCATTTTAATTAGTTTAAGGGTCTTTTCTGGAAAAAGATCAGGTAGTGGAATTTTTGAAGGTGGGGAAGATTCACAAACCAATTTCTCATTAATCATGAAATTCATATATTGATTTTTTAGGTTCTCTCTCTCTCTCTCGTAATTAGATTAGATGCTCCGTTGAAATTTTTTTGGAATACAAACATTTTAGTTCGGATTAGAGCTTGTTTGGTAATTTTTATTTTTTCTATTTATAAATTCACCTACCATTGGTTTGACAATTACTCAATAATCACTACACATTCTAAATTTTAATTAAATCTCCACATCTCATTTTCACTCTTTATAAATTCTCTTTATAAATTCACTTTATAAACTTAACCAAACGGGCAGTTTTTCAGTGTCACCAAATTATGTAATTTCATTCTCAATGTCTCTGTTCTTATTTTCTTGAAGCTTAATTTTTATGTGGATAGGGATTTTTACGTGTTCAATTGTTCATTTGCTGGCTACTGTGTCATTACAAAAAATTAAGGTCCATAGCAGCGATAATTTGCGACGACACCAAAAGTCATCGCTATAGCTTTGGCTATAGTGGCGACTAAGCGGCGACTCATAGTCACCGCACAGCCTAAACTCTGTAGCGGCGACACGAAAGTCGTCATTATGCGGTTGGTGGGAAGATTTCCCACTTTTATTGAGGCGTATACCAACAAGAAGTTGTTATAAGTACCATTTTCATAGCTATAGTTGTAATAATTTATATAATATATATTATAAATAAAAAATATGAATCAAAAGTTGGTTTAGCTCAATTGGTGAAGGTTCATCAATGTGAAGGGGAGTTCTTGGGTTCGACTACTTACGGAAGCAAAATAATAGGCTCAATTATATATAGTCTAAACGGGTTGGGCCATGGAGCGGGGTTGGATTGGGCTAGGTTATGGTGGATTGGGTCAAAAAATTTTGTGGCCTAAAAGCGTAGAATCTATAACTGGGAGGTCGCCGCTATAAGGCTATAGGTACGGGCCTATAGTAATAACATTGTCATCGCGATAGGTCTATAGCGACGACTTTTCGCTGTAGGCAACATATGTTGTAGTGGTCATGTGTCGTTGCAACAGTGAAAAAAGGAGAGACAGTTCAACGAAACCAATCCAACTGGACCTACATACAATGAGTAAGTTTGGGTCAAGTTGAGGTAAACCACGGGGTGGGTTGGGTTGGTAAATTGACTAGGTCTAGTTGGATTGGTAAACTGACCAGATCGGTTTGTGCTTGGCCCAACCCATGCCGACCCGTGCCCAGCCCTATTATTGGCTATCAATTTTCGACATTCTTGCCCTCCAAGTAACCTTTTATTGCATAAAATATTATTATCATTAACTTTTATGGTTAGCCAACGGTTGCACACTTAAAAAAGAAAATATTTTAAGGGCAATATGGTTAGCCCATAAAATCCATTTATATTTGTTTATCAAATTCTTATAAGAATCCTCAATTTCTAGTTTCCAAGTTCAACACTAAGCATATGACTTATCCCCCCCCCTTTTTTTGCACTACATTTTTATGAATTTTTGCAATGAAAATTTAACATTTACGAGAATGAGTAGCTTCTTTGCTTGATTTCTGGCCTTCATGTTGGCTATTCAATCAATTTTCCTAAACTCATGTGATTGAAATATGTAATCAATATGTTAAATAATAATATAAGTGCCGAAACATAAATAACACTAAAAATTATTTTACATCGTAAAACCTTCTAATAAGAAGGGAAAATCGATGGGGAAAACCGACAATTCTACTATCACTAAATAATAATGGAAATATAATGTTTATCTTCTCAAGATTCTTACTCTAAATCAAGAGGCAACGACAAACTATTACAGCCATGTAATAACTTCAACAACAATATTCTTGGCACTATAAACAACTCATCTAATAATAAATGGAACCCAATAATCAACTACAAGAGATGAAGGGAAAAATATCACCTAACTCATTTCAAAAATTAATTTGGAGAAAACACCACTTGAAGAAGACTAATACCAAATTCAATGTCGAAAATTCCGTTCCAAGCAATAAACAAAGACTAAATTTATTTCCTTCTTCCCTTATTGCTGTATGAATTTCCGTGCATGAATTATTGCTTGTATCCATTTTTTTTCCCTGCCGCATGCATGTATGTATTTATAGGTAATATCATAATTCCCAAAAATCTCAATTTGACGTAGCCGCCAGAGTCCAATTGTAAATTAATTTTAATCTAAATTGCATAACTCATCCTTTAACTTTTGTCTTGAATCTAAGTTGGGTAAACAACATAGGCTAGTACAATCTCCCCCTTTAGTCTATGAGAGAGGTATCCCAATCTTTAAATGTATCACTTGGAATGTATATCGGCTTGGCCGACACAAAATTCAAGTATCTACTTGGTAACTACCTTTGTCAATGTATCAGCAATATTCTTGTCAGTGTGTATTTTTTCCAATTGTAAAAGCTTCTCATTATCTGCTTCACAAATCCAATGATACATGGCATCAATGTGTTTGATGCGAGAATGATATGTAGAGTTTTTACTCGACTCAAGAGCACTTTGATTGTCACAATAAATGACATACTCACCTTGCATCAACCTGAGTTCCTGAAGAAACTATTTCAACCGTATCACCTCTTTTCCTGCTCCAGTGATGGCAACATACTCAACCTTTGTTGTAGATAGAGCTACACATATTTGAAATCTAGACTGCCAAGAGACAGCTCCCCTTGCAAAAGTAAACAAGTAACCATATGTAGATCTTCTGCTATCAAGATCACCTGCCATATCTGTATTTGTATACTCTAACAAAGCTGGCTGAACTCTTCCAAAACCCAAATACAAGTTAGAAGTTCCTCTGAGATACCGCATAATCCATTTTACTGCTTTCCAATGCTCCTTGCCCAGATTAGACAGAAATCTGCTTACCACACCAAATGCAGGTGCAATATCACGGTAAGTACAAATCATAGCATACATCAAGCTACCAATAGCTGAAAAATAAGGAATAGCCTTTATTTTCTTCTTCTCTTCATCAGTCGAAGGATTAGACTTCTTGATTAGTTTGAAATAAGCTCCAAGAGGTGAACTAACTAGAGCTGCCCCTTTCATGCTGAACCTTTCAAGTACCCACTCAATATAATGTGCCTATGATAACCACAACTTAGATTTTCTGTCTCGAACAATCTGCATGACTAAAATCTGTTTAACTAACCCCAAGTCTTTCAAATCAAAAGACTTGTACAAGGAATCCTTTAGTTTCTATATCAATCCCGCATTTTCACCAACTATAAGCATGTCATCAACATAAAGCAGTAAACTAATGAATTTACCAATTGGAAAAGATTTGAAGTAAACACAAGAATTTGCAGTGGTTGTTGTATATCCCTGACTTGTCATAAAAGTATTAAACTTTTTGTACTACTGTATTGATGTTTGCTTTAGGTTATACAAACTCTTCTATAATTTGCATACAAAGTATTATTTCCCCTTCTGTTCAAATTATTCTGACTGTATCATATAAATCTCTTCCTTCAAATCACCATAAAGAAAGGAAATCTTCACATCAAGTTGTTCAATTTCCAAGTCCAAACTGGTTGCTAAACCCAAAACAACTCTGATTGATGTCATTTTTACCACATGAGAGAAAATCTCATTAAAATCAGCACTATACTTCTGTTTAAGGCTTTTCACCCCCAAACAAGCTTTATACTTCAAAAAGTTACTATCGCTACCCCTTTTGATTTTATATATCAATTTATTCCTCAAAGCCTTCCTACCCTTAGGAAGATTTCTCAGCTCATAGATGTCATTCTTTTTTAAAGAAATCATCTCATCTGTCATAGCTTTCATCCAGCAGAATTTATTTTTATGCACTTGAGCCTCCAAATAACTTTTTGGTTCTCAATCCTCAGTCAGTAAGATATAATCAGACTCAAAATACTTGGTAGATGGTATACGTCCTCTTGCAGATCTTCTTGATTCTCTAATTTCTTCTTCAACAGGGGTCTGCTCTCTCTGATCAATAATCTGCTCCCCCGAAGAACAGACTATCAACTAGAATATCATCATCAATTGTGTCATCTTTAGTAGGAACTGCATGAGTATCAGTGCCAGGTTGAGATGCTGAAAAATTACTATGTATGAGACCAGAAACAACTGGAGTCATCTAATTAGGCTGCTTGACTTTATCAAAGTCTTCAATCATTTGATTTTCATAAAACACTGCATCTCTACTTCTTACAAGCTGCATTTTTGTTGGATCCCAAATTTTGTATCCAAACTATTCATCAAAATAGCTAAGAAAAACATAAAGAGTGGCTCTGTCATCAAGCTTTGATCTCTATTCCTTAGGCATATGTATAAAGGCTTCACACCTAAACACCTTCAGATGAAAGTATGAAACATCTCTGTCTATCGAAACTCTTTTTGGAATATCAGAATCCAATAAAACTAAGGAAGATCATTAATTAGATGGCATGCAGTCAAAACTACTTTGCCCGAAAATGTCTTAGTAAGCTTGGCTGTCTTCAACATGCATCTAACTCTGCTAAGAATGGTATGGTCCATTCTTTTTGCCACATTATTATGCTAAGGAGTCCCTGCTTCAGTAAATTCATGCCGAATCCCAAAATTTAAGCAATACTCTCTGAACCTATGTGAAGTGTATTCCCCACCCTTATCTGTTCTGAAGTCTTTCGAACACTTTTTGTTTCTCGTTCCACCATTGTATGAAATTGCTTAAAATACTAGAGTACCTAATCATGACAGTTTAGAAAACAGACACACAATTTCCTAGAAGCATCATCAACAAATGTAATAAAATATTTGTTTCCACCCAAAGACGTTACATCACAAGGAAAGTATACATAGAATGTACAAGATCTAAAATATTCTCTTTTATTTTTAAACGAACCAGAAAAGAAAACTCTAGTTTGTATACTGAATAAACAGTGATCACATCGGTTTAGGGACGTACCATTGGCTAAGGAAATAACGGCTTTCTTAGCCAGAACATGCAAACCTTTTTCACTCATGTGACCAAGCCTCTTATGCCATAGATCAGGACAAGGATCTTTAACTCATTTATCCCAGTCTTAAAAGCCTTTGCATAAATCTTGTATTGCGTGCGACAAAGTTTTCCACTGGAAAGAACCATAGATCCCTTTGATAACCTCCACTTCTCATAACCAAAAGTACTGAAACGCCCAATTCATTCAAGAGTATTTATAGCAAACAGATTGAAACGCATGTCAGGAATATGCATTACATCCTTCACAATTAGGATATACTCCATATTTGTCTTTAGGTGAATGCCACCAATCCATATAATTTCAAAATGTGAAGAGTTCGCCATATTTGATTGACAACAATCATTTGCTTTAGATGTTGTAAACAACTAAATATTTCTGCAAACACGGTATGAGGCACCACTATTAACGTGCCACTCAGTAAGAGAGTCTCTAAGTTGTAGGCATTGACCCACTCCGCAAGAGAATACATCACTAGTCACCACACCTACAGTATTTTCATCCTCTTTCTTCTTATTGTTATCCTCATTCAGCTCTCTCAACTAGATCCTATAATTTCTTTTATAATCACCCTCTTTACTGCAGTGATAACATGCATTCTTCTTGTCTTTTGACTTTGAATTACCTCTAGACTTATTGTGACGCCTTTGCCCTCTATTCTTGCTTCTACTTCTGTGATCATCTGAAGTAAAAGCTAATATATTTTCTGAACCCACATGCTAACCTAAAGATTTCCACCTGATTTCCTCCTTTTGCATATTATTCTTCACAGAATCCATAGATAACATGCAGAATTACTAATAATCATAGCAGAAGTCTCCCAACCGTCTGGGAAAGGACTTAAAAGCAGTAATACTTTCAATTCATCCTTAAGAGTCATTCCATTGTCACCAGATGATTCACAACACTCTGGAAATTATTCAAGTGTTCTTTCACACTCATACCGTCTTTATATTTCATATTGACTAAGTCTCTGATCAAAAAGGAATTTCTGGCTATAGTTTTCTTCTCAAACATGGACTTCAATTTAGTCCACAATTTATTTGCACCTGTCTCCCTGCGCCACATGATGAAAAACACTATTATCTACCTACTGCCTTATCTTTCCAATAGCTTTCCTGTGCAGTTTCGTACAATCCTTATCTTCCATATCTTCTGGTTTGGAATTATCACCATCAATAAGATCATGCAAATCCTTGGAATAAAGGATATTCTCCGTCCTAGGTTTCTATGTCACCCAATTATGATTAGTAAGCCTAATCATAGCAGTAGCAACCGGGCCATCAATTTTAATCCACAAAATTCAACCTCTCTCTGATACAACTATTGGGAATTTAATCAATTTCCCTAAACCTTTATGATTAAAATAGGCAATCGATATGTCAAATAATAGTATAAGTGCGGAAACGTAAATAACACCAAGAATTATTTTACATCGTAAAACCCTCTAATGAGAAGGGGAAATCAACGGGGTAAACCGACAACTCTACTATCACTAAATAATAATGGGAATACAATGTTTATCTTTTCAATATTCTTACCCTAAATCAATAGGCAACTACTCACTTCCATAACCACACAATAATGTCAAGAACAATATTCTTGGCACCGGAAACAACTTATCTAACAATAGATGGAACCCAATAATCAACTACAAGAGATGATGGGAAAAATATCTCCTAACATATTCCAAGAATTAACTTGGAGAGAATACGACTTGAAGAAGACGAATACCAAATTGAATGTCAAAACTTTCGTTTTAAGCAATAAATAAAAACTGAATTTATTTCCTTCTTCCCTTGTTGCCGTGCGAATATCTGCGCGTAAATTATTGTTTTTGTCCTCTGTTTTTTCTGCCCTATGCATGTATGTTTTTATAGGTAATTTCTTCTAATTCGTAATTCCTAAGAATTCCAATTTGATATAGCCGCCAGAGTCCAATTGTTCCAAATTAATTAATTTTAATCTAAATTGCATAACTCATCCTCTAACTTTTGTCTTGAATCTAAGTTGGGTAAATATCATGGGCTGGACTACTAGCCCAACACTTCAACCCCATAGGAAATACCAAATTCTTCAAGATTTTTCTCAACTAAAGGCAATATCAAAGAAAGAAGTGTCGTATTTCTTAAAAGGGGTTTAGGACTTCGAAAGTTTTGAAGACAAAATTGGCCATTAACTCCTGCTTTCTGCCCTGGTTTTTTACTGTCAGTTTCTAGTCCATTTTGGCTAAAAATGATAGTTTAATGCCGCCATTTACACTTCAATATATAGTTAATATGACTTTGTTTAATAATCTAAATTGTATAGGACCATGCCAGCTGCCACTTGTCACTACTTTTTTTTTTCTTTTATACTTTATCATATAGTGAATTAAATTTCTCACGTGATCATATAATAGATATATGACGATGTTACATGTTAAATTAACTCTAGGACAAATACATAGCTGCAACCCTAAGGTAAGTCCCAAGGGAGCAAATATTAGGGTTATTTTCACAGACGATCCTTAATCTTTACACTTTCTATCAGTTGGGTCTTCAATATTTTTTTCAAAGTTGTAGGTCCTTAAAATTTCATAAATTCACTCATAAGGTCATTTATGACATTTTTACCCTTACTTTTTAAATAAAAATAAAAAAGATCTAAATAAATAGCAAAAATAATAAAAATAAAAGGAAAACCAGCAAGGTATTCTTTCTACATTTATCACTAACATGACTGAAAATATGAGTTCCCACACTATTTTTCTTTTTTTTTTTGGGAAACCCTAACTTTTTCCCTATAATTTCTAGGATAAACAAATAGTAAAATTATGGATCTCCTCTTTTGTTATTGGAAATGACAATCGGAATTTGTCATTTACACAGAGTTGGAATTTGGTTGAGTAAAGTAGGCAGTAGGGTGGAAAGAAATTAATTTTTCTTTATTTTCTTATTAATTTTTATTCATTATTGTTCTTTTTAAATTAAACATAATAAAAAATAAAATAATTTCTTTCCACTGTACTTACTTAGTTGCCCGCCCACATTCCCATTCAATGCAAATGACCAATTCCAATAGTCATTTTTACATATAAAAGAGAAGACCTTCCTCCCGCAATTGAGAAACGAAAAAATAAGAGTTTCCACAAAAAGGAAAAAATAGTGTAGTTATTTGACATTCTCAGTCATGTTAGGGATGGGAGTACAATAGGAATTTAGCTAGGTAGTTAGGGAAAATATGTTGAAGACTTAGTTGATAGAAAGTGCAAAGGTTGGGGACCATTTGTGAAATTAACCATAAATTTTAACTCATTTTAACCATAGGAAGAACAATTTTTAATTATGCGACCAATAATAAAAGTTGAACAATGAGTTTCTATCAAATTTACATCAATCGAACATATAAAAATCTAGTAAAAAACTTGTCATTATATAAAGAAATCACTAATGGAAGATCTCACATATATAAATCTTTGTTGTAAATAATTATTGTATTTAGTAAATGATTATTGTGCCCCAAAAACTCGAGATTTGTACGTATTTATAGGTTGTTCTGGTTCTCACATTGTTATACAATTTATGAGTTTTTCTCTAACTTTCCTCTCTATTTTTTATTCTTTTTTTCTAGTTTATAACATGTTATCAGTATGAAAAGCTCAAAATATTTTTTAAATGTTTTGGTAAATTTGTGTTTCAAAATTGTCAAAATCATTCAACAAATGTTTTTTTTTTTTTGTAACTACTGATTATGATTTCATGAGTGTTTCATGATGGAGATGAGATCGAATTTTTTTTCTTTTGCAATTGGATCAGTGCAATGCCCATGATAATTATCAGTGGCCTTCTTGTTGAAACCAAATCAATATATCATGGTAAGGGTCTAAGAGAAATATGCTTTAATCTTTTAAATTATTACTATTGTCATGAGATCCGTTCAACGATTTGGAAGTTCTACAATCGTATTACATGGATTTTATATTTCATTTTATGTTATTTATAATTGTGGTTGTGTTTAATCTGTTGTTGATTTTTAAATATTAATCTATATTTGTTTTCTTCAAGAAAAATATTAAACGATTGTGCCAATAATCGATTTATATTTATCATTGTTTCTAAAAGAAACATAATCTTTAATATTTCACCAATAATTCTGAAGATTATTGTAATCTAAATACTATTCTCGTGTCTCCTGAAGAATCACCAATTACATCACATATTCTAGAAGAATATGATTGGCTTTAGAAAAGCTATATAAGATGTTTTGAAATTCCTGAAGAAATATGATTCTGCAATTCTTAATAGTCCTGAAAATTATTAAAATTAATACGTTGTGATTCTTGAAGAACACAATATGATTTCATCATATTCTAATTGACTATGTTGTTTCTGAAAAGCACAATATTTAAGACTTAGATCTGTATTTTCTTGAAGGAAATCATAGTAAACAAATATTCCTGAAGAATATTTTATATTGTTTGTTATGAAGCAATAATCTCTTTTTATTATTCGTTATATGCATTATTTATTTGTTTTTGTATTATTTACTTTTAGTAAATTACTTTGGCTAGATCAAATAAGTTGTTGCTCCCGAAGTAGCACAACTAATTGTAATAGATCGGAAGAGCAATTGTTACATGCTTCTGGAGAGCATTTATATTAGATTTAAGCATCTAATTCATTTAGTAATTCAATATTCTTGAAGAATATTGATCTATTGTTTTTGAAGTAGTAATAACCCAAATTAATTCCAAAAGTGTAATTTACTATGCTTTTGAAGTAGCCTATATCTTAATAACTATAAATATTGGTGATATGTGAAACAACACTCTCTGAAGAAGAGTACAAGTATTCATGTCCTGTTGATATTGAATTTATGGCTTTATATATTATAAAGTTACACAAATAGCTAATGTCACCAAATTTCAGTTAGTTGTACTTAACATATCAGCAAGAATTATTTGTCATGGGCCCTTGATGCTTTAGTTCATGTGATCTCAAATGGCTCAAGTAAAACAATAAAATAAGGAAATACATCTAAAGATAGTGTAAAAGCACTTAATTTCCTTCGTCATCATCTCCACAATAACTTGAAAGTTGAACACCTTACTATCAAAGATCCACAAGATATATGAAAAATTGTGAGTTACGCCCCACTGATTTCACTGCATTGCCTGAAGTAAATGCAATATCTCATTGTGAACCATGCGTGAAGACGTGGAAAAACTCATGAATAACCCTGACAGCATAAAAGCATCCAATAATGACAGCTAATCTAAAGGGAGCATCAATGCATATTTAGCATGTACCTATCGTACGGCAAAATACTTTGTGGATCTCTAACCAGTAGTCAATCAAGGGAAAAGGGAAAGTGGAGATTAATTTCCTTGATTATAATGGTCAAGTGGTGACTCACTTTGATATTTTTGGTTTCTTTGCCGATCCAAAAGGGAATATTGGTAACCTGATTGGTGGTTAATCATAATAAATTATTCTAATTGATAGTGCAACTACGCACACCATTATTCAAGAAAAAGTACTTTCTAAATTAACATTAGCTGAAAATAATGTTAATAATATATATCATGTGCATCGAATATCATCAAAAGCTCCAGAAGAGTTTGTATTATTTTGACAAATAATACTAAATTCTATATTGATGATACATTTTAGCAAATTCAAGAGAAATTTACTGATTTTTAAAGATATACAATGGATATTACATTCAGATAATGCAAAAAGATAATAAAATTTTTGCATAAATTCTTTTGTATCTGGTTGAAAGTAGATAAAGAAAAAATTCTCAGCACTGCCATCTGGGATTTGTTACACATTCATAAAAGCAATTGAGAGAAACCATGTCACGAACTTGAAGTTCGTTGACCGAAAGAACTTTACACATTGGCATGATAGATTTGCGTATATATGAGCAACTATTATGCGCCAAGTTATTCATATAGGAACAATTTAAAGAACCAGAAGATTCTTGTACCAAATGGCTTCCCATATGATGCTTGAGAGAGAGGAAAGTTAGCTATCAAACCTTCCAGTATAAAGATTAATATTGAGTCTTCAATTTTCTTGAAAAGAGTTCATTGGGATATATATGGACTGATATACCGACTATGTGGACTATTTATTAATTTATGGTATTAATTGATGCTTCTACTAAATGGCCCTATGTTCACTTGCTTTCTAGTAGAAATGCAACGTTTGCTAGACTACTTGCTTATAGAATAAAACTAAAAATCCCAATTCCTCAATCAGGAAAATTCGTCTTGATAATGCTGGTGAATTTTGATCTCAAGTATTCGATGATTATTGTATGACAATCGGAATTGAGGTTGAATATTTAGTTGATCATGTCTACATTTAGAATGGTTTAGCAGAAATGTTTATTAAACGTCTTCAATTAATTGCTAGACCATTGTCCATAAAAAACAAAACTCCCAACTTCTGCCTAGGATCATGCCATATTACATGTTGTAGTGATGGTTCGTATAAAGCTAATCATCTATCATCTGTATTCTCCTTCATGGTATGTCTTTAGTCGAGAATCTAATATCTCTTTCTTAAAAAGTTTTGGTTGCGTTGTTCAAATACATTACTTGTTATATTGGACCAGAAATTCAATGTTATCGAAATTTTATTATTTGGCGTGATTGGTTAGAGTATCCCTGTTTGTTGATGATAAGAACTTTCGAGAATCATGTGAAAAATATAATGTTCTTTTCTTTAAAAGAAGTCTCTAGTGCTGTAAGTTCTTAGGCGATTTGATTATTAATAATCACTAGTTATTTGGAATTGAGTTTCAAATATATTTGGAAAATATTCAGGGTGAAATGTATGGGCTCACTCACCCTTCATGTTGTTTTAGATTATTTATGAATTTGGATCCATTAGAGGTCACATGTCAAACTCGTAACTAGAAGTTTGCGAGAATATTTGTTCAATTGATTTATTATGAGTAAAAGTTTCAGATATCATAAAAGACATATGTATCTTGTTAGTGAATTTTATCCTAAAAGTCATTAATTATTTATATATTGATTGGGATATTAATTGCCTATGATTAGCAAAATAATATTATACACGTCAATTTATTTGCTAAACCAAACTAAGAACAAATAATTTGTGTTCAAGTAATATTGATCTTTCACTTGCAACAATTCTTATATAACATGGCAATAGAATATATGATATCCCCTATATTTAACTTGTAGTCAGAAGCCTCAATCTAAAGTTTATAAATACGATACGTATGGTCCCTCCACCAGACCTACTAAGATGGATATTATTGTAATGCTGAGAATACAAATTGGAATTGAATCCCTATTTGTATATTTTATCCATGAAGGATGATATATTATATCATATTTTTCTGACGATTTCTTAAATTGAACAATCTTCTCAGCATTAAGGGGGTGAATTGATAGTTGATAGCAAATATATAAAATGCGTGTTTATAGTCCTAACATAGTATAACGCAAACTTGAAGTTTGCAAGATATTGTGCATTTTAGATTACTGACTGTATGATTGCCAACATTATATATATCAAGTAAAAGCTCCAATCTAGACTGCCATAACAAAATCCTATAAGAGGATTTGAGATATTAATGGCATGTCTGAAGTATGACGTCGTCGATTCTAAAATAAACATCCATGAAAAAGAATATGAAGTAGATACTTGCGATGGTCCTTTTGAGGCATATACTCAAGAAAAATATACATACATAATTAATTAAAAGGCGTTTGAAGAAGCTCAAGTACCTAAAATTATTGGAATAATTAGAGATCTCGATAAGTTGTTTCTATACTAAGATCAGATGGAATCGACAAGAAATAATAGTTGACTACACATACTCATGAGCTCAATAAATAGTGAGGATGATGAATCAAATTTCATCAAAATTGTTGACATTGAATATTGGCAAGATAGAAAGATAATCCTGCAGACTGTTACAATATCAATAATATAACAATCGATAGTTATGCTAAAAGAGCATTAAATATGTGGTGGATGTCATTGAAACCTGAAGTTTCATTCGACTGGCAATATATGAAAATATATAATTAGATTTAGTATGCTTAAATGAAGTATATAAAGAACTTGAAGTTCTTGTATACATTGGCAGTTAATATGAGGGAGATAAGCGTTTGTATGTTTTTTTCCTTGACTAAGGTTTTATCCCAATGTGTTTTTCTAGCAAGGTTTTTAAGGTTTTGCCCCAGTGGGTTTTCCTAACAAGTTTTTTAACGAGCCAACATCAATGACGTATCCAAAGAATGATTACTCTTTTTCCTTCACTTGGATTTTTCCCACTGGGTCTTTTTCTTGTAAGGTTTTAATGAAGCTTATTCTTTGTATAATAAATGTCTCTGACATATATGATAATGACCCTCAATATAAAACTCTTGAAAAGTTGATACTTTGCCTGAAGTATAATATATTTTAAAGTATTAAAGATATTGGAGAGATATGGAATGTTAAATGCGAGAACTATTGTTGACTGAAATCAAGGAGAGTAGCTGTACTCTTTTTCCTTCGATCAGTTTTTGTCCCACTATTTTTTTTAGCAAGTTTTTAATGAGTAGCACTTGGACATTTTAGGGTTGATAAGAACTAATTGCATTCTTTTCTCCTTGTTTGATAGATTTTTCCCACTGGTTTTTTCCCAAATGAGGATTTTGATGAGACAATTAATTGTATAGACTAGTCATTCAAGGGAAAGTGTTGTAAGTAATTATTATATTTAGTAAATAACCATTGTACTACTGAAAACATAGACTTGTACCTATAAATAGGCTGCTATGGTTCTCATCCGATCTCAATTTACGAGTTTTCTCTCCAACTTTTATCTCTATTTTCTATTCATTTCTTCTAGTTTATAACAGTCTTATATTTTATTTGAGATCAGCTTGTATATAAAATTATAAATCTTACGTGTTTAGTGTTTAGTTTTATTTCCTTTTGATTTCATAAAACATCCTAATTAATCCTCAAAATATAAGTTGTAATTACAATCAATCTTTTGACAAAAACCAAACCCTGAAGAGCAAAAAGAAAGAAATAATAATCAAATAACTTTTGTGTATTGATTTTCGAAGGCTCTGATTCATATCATGAATATATTTTATAATTTTCTATAACAAAACAAAATAACATCCCGATAATTAAAGCATCTTATCATTCATAATTATCTTTACTCATTTTAGTAAGATTCATTAATTTTCAAGCTCAAAATAATCCTTCAATTCACCCCGAAAATTGAGTAATGAGCTTTAGCCATCTTTTGAAATATCAAAATGCAAGATTAACCAAGCCTAGACACTTCCTCTTTGGAGCATCATAGACATGGATTTCATACATTTAGGCTTCATTAGCAACTTGGTTGATTCATCACCATCATCTGATGATAATATCCGAAAAAGAAAGTGATATGAGATAGCGTTAAAAGCATTTTCCTAGGGAAATCTCTTTAATCTGGGGCAAAATTTAGATGTCACACGATCCATAAAGGATAATAAAACTAAATAAAAAAGAAAATCCCATGAACTTAAATGTTGTCGAAAAATTCTACCTACAATGTTTCTTTTTCGACAAACCACTAACTCCTTGAAAGGTCAAATAATTATTTTCCTACCATGAATGTAGTGACTGAAAAAAATTTAAACTTTACATTTTCGAATTTTTAAGTCGCATCACTACCAAATTTTACCGAATTTAATTCTTAAACTTAATTTAATTTATTCATAATAAATATTTATCCTAATTAAGAAATTGTAATTTATTTAATTAATTACCATTTAATTAACCATTTCAATGAATTAGGCATAATTCACAAATTTACAAAATTCCTTTTATTCAATTTACAATTTCTACGAAGTCTAGTTAATTAGCACCTTAACTAAACCTCTTAGTTCTTAATTCAAATCATTATAATTAAACCATAGATTAAGATAAAAACAATAATTAATTTCAGACATAGCAATTAATAGATAGAGTTTGGATGACAAATTTTGTCATATTGGTATTTTGTTATCATTATAATTGTTGTTCTAAAATCATGCTGCTTTTGTAAGGATTATATTTTTTTTATTTCCTAGACAAAAATAGTAATAGGTATTATACGATTAAAGTGGTATGTTGTGTAGGTACTTTCTTATGAATATGATTTTTTTTTATCTAAATAAGTATTGAGTGAATACGGAGTATCATGGTACATACACGATATGTACTATTAGACCGTTAACTAAAAATATTAGATAAGTTAGATGATCTAACTTATAATATTACATACACAATATGCACTATTAGACCTTTAACTAGTAATATTAGATAAGTTCGATGACGGGTATCTGTTCAATATTTTATTGTTAATTATTGTTGAAATTTTTTAGAATCAGTCTTCCTGTACAAAGCACAGGTGAAAGGCTAGTAGTTTTTAATATTGATACCAGTCAATTCATACTTTACTTTGAAATTTCTTTTTTCTTTTTCAGGTATGCATGCTAAGAACAGACAATGCTGACTTGCAGCTATTCAATCCATGGATAGAAAAGATCTTCAAAAACAAACTTAGACAACAGAAATTGGAAAGAGAAATGGTGTCAAGGAAATGAGGATGATCAACAATTTGGTAAGGCTTCTTCTACTCTAACGTAATACATCATGCTTGTTGATAATTTTACTTGTTTGGTTCCACCCATTATTCTTGCAAATAACTATGAGATCTAGCCAGGAACTATTACATTCCTTCAACAAACTCCTTTAACAGATAGTGCAGTTTAATGGCTTACCTAGTGAGGATCCAAATAATATTTGAGGAAATTTTTAGAAATATGCAATATGTTCAAGATTAATGGGGCGTCGGCTGATGCAATAAAGATGAGATTATTTTCATTCTTCTTGACTGGAAAAGCCAAAACATGGCTCTAATCTTGCAGGAAAACTCAATTACTACGTGAGACACTTTGTCCCAAAAATTTATGAACAAATTCTATCAACCATGTAGAATGCTAAAGTTAAGGTGTGATATTACCTCTTTCAATAAACGCCACCGTGAATCTATACTTGAGGCATGGCAAACGTACAATGAACTATTGAGACATTGCCCAAACCATGGATTACCTGATTGGCTTATTGTTTAGACATTCTACAACGTGTTAACTGATGAAAATGTCAACTGATGAAAATAAAAGGCACATCGATACAGTAGCAGGAGGTTCTCTGATAGACAAAACATATGATGAGGCATTAGAAATTTTAGAGAAAATGACGGCAAACAATTATCAGTGGTATTCAGATCGATCAATGCCTAGACAAGCTGGACTTTGTAAGGTTGATGTACTCATATCCTTAGCGGCTCAAGTTGCAATCTTGGCAAAAGAAAGTAGAGAATTTGTCAAAGCCATCAGTTAGCATGGTTCGGTCTTCTTCAGTTTTTGGCATTTGTTGTGCGAACCATGCTAATAATACATGTCTTGTGGCCCATTAGACTACACCATATGAAGAATAGGCACATCTTTTTTAGTAATAATTAAAGACCGCACACGTGTAGAAGATGTTTGGTAATTATATGGAAGCAAAAAATTATGTGGAAATGAGGTTCTCTAGTACTTAGTCAAAGTATGTCCTACTTATCTACTCTCATTGTATTTCCTGTGTGTTAGAATGTGACCTAGATGTGTCTAGCATGCGTATTTGTAGAATGTAAATAGAACACCAAAATGCAGACCCGAGAAAGGAAAACCACATACACCCGTGCTATGAAACTAATAAATCCACTAAAATGCAAAGGATTAGTACAGAGAAAAGAGAAATTAAAAATTCTTAAATTCACTAAAAACCCGAAAAAGGAACGATAAAATCAACTCCTTTGATTTTGGCTTTTTGATGTGCAACTCTAACACTCCCATGGCGAACTTCTCTATCTTCCTTGTAACTCTCCCCAGTTGATCTCCAACCAGCAGAGGCACTTCCGTATAGAGATATATCTTGATAAGCTACTACACTTCTCACCTTTTTTATAAAGAAGAAAAACCAAATATATCATGTAGGAGAAAGTTAATAGAATCTGAAAAAAAATAAGTAAGGATTAAAACCAGTAATATGATAATATATTCCCTGAATTGAAAGTTAGCAGCCATCATAGAGAGTTTAAAACCATCGTCCAAAAACATAAAAACACAGTGTATCAAACAAAACCATCAAAAATAGAAATATAAATGGAGTGTTTCAAAATATAAAAATGCTTTGGGAATTTCTTCTTCCTTCACTCCTTTCTGGCTATCAAACTTCATTTTCTATTTCCGTTTTAGATTTCTTTTTCTCTTTCTTCTAGTGCTTAGAACTCTTATTAGCTACATGCTGTTTCTTCTTCTTAGGAACAACTTTTTTAGATGCATCTGGCTTGGGATCTACTGTTGCTGGACCTGTTTTATCCTAATTCTCGACTGGTTCAATTGCATTAAGTATGGCCCTCAGAAATACTGTGATGTCTCATCCTTGTAGGCAAATGTTTGGTCATTTAAAAGTAAAAATGAACCGCTAAATTACATAAAAGATGAAAAACATTAATGAAATTATTATAAGCATGCTGGAAATCAGTTACTTGTTCTTTGAGACCTGTTATCTAATTTTCCAGGTGAGATATGTGTTGCTTTAATCCTTTTGTATCATGCTTAGTTGATCCCATAGAAGCATAGGACTGTGAATTTGGTTTAAATTTTTTAACACAATGATCCCTTCTCAGCAATGTAACTGGTTGGACCACTGATCCTCTAGCCTATCCTCCACTCTCTGATCCTTTAGATAGTTGTAGATTACTCATAGAAATGGAAGTTTGTAGGTTTTGGACATCCTAGATCCATTGCTAGAAATGCAATTTTGTTCACATCAAACACCTGTTTTTCCCAATCAATTAGCTTTTTAGCTTCCTACTGATAGAGTAGTAGTGCCATAAGCCTGTTCATTTTAGTCTTATATGTGAGTGGATCTAGATTGGTCATCAGTTATCTATGCAGCAATTTATACTTGAGAGTCATTTGAGAAGCCCTAAACTCTGATCTTTTGGCTGGCTAATTAGTTTCTATCGACTCCTGGGCTATGTTTCATTGTTGGATATGTTCTGCTAATCATCCTCATTAATTTTAAAATACTTATCCCATATCCAGCTTCTTAAACAGTATCCTTCATCTCACATAGATTTTTACAGTAAAAAAGCATTTAGAATCAACAAACTTTTTGGGTATATTAGCTAAGAATTCCTAAACCATAGTCTCATTAGCCACGCCATGACAGTCCTACCTCCATGGTGGGTTCCAACTCCAAGTACGGGTTTCCTAGATGGCGGGGCTGATCTACTGGACTAACGGTGAGCTGGGAGGTTGCCGTATTGTCTCGTGCAATGGTTTCTTGGTCCACTTTCTGCTATTTGAACCCAATCCCAATTCTACAAAAAATAGCTAAGTTAAAAACAAAAAAATACAAATCTTAGAAGAACAGGCAATTGTTATCACACTTACATTGACCAGTGACCAAGTTCAATGCAAAAATCTATAGAAGAGCAGGTCAAAACATTTTTTTTTTAAAGGGTAAGTGCTTGTTTGATTCTCATTATGACAATGAAATTATAATGGGTCGAAATGAGTGGTGGAGATTTAGTGATAATTTAAAATGTGGATAATAATTAGATAGTTGTCAAATCAGTAATCAAATAAGTAGAAGGTGTAATTATAATAAGAAAGAATAAAGGAAATCAAAAAGCACTAAATTGCAAGCTTGTAGCAATTCAACCAAATCCAACTAAACCCCAAAAAAACTCGATGCTACCCCAAGAAAACCACCGCCAAATCCATTGTTTAAACCCACAAAACTCCTTAAATCCTAGTCAGAAGAAGCCACCACTACCCAAAAACTCAGTTTCCCTGAAATCTCCACAACTACAGTCTAGAGAAACTCAAACACGCCGCCGGTGCCCAAATCTTTACTGGAATAAGAAGGAGGCGTTGTCGGTATCATACTCCACTGATCTATGTTTCTCCGCCGTCACTTGCCACATTATGGTGTTATCTCCCTCCCACTCCCTCTTTCTTTATTCTCTCTAGTGTCGTTTAAATTGTCGATGTGAAATAAAGAGAACCAAAGATGAAATATAGTAGGTGGTTGTGAATTATTTAAACAAAGGCTTGTAATACATTGAATTAAGACAAAATGTTAATGTCAATTAGTTTTGGTGTTGATTTGTTGGTTTTACGCACCAAGTTGAATTTTTCTTCTTTTTATTTATATTTGCTTCTTGGGATCTATTCCATAGATCCTTTATAGTTTAAAATTATTATAATTATATGTTTAGTAAGTTAAAATAATTTTAAAAAGTTCAAGACCGACAATTTAAACTGAACCGACTGACATAAATTTGGTTTGATCAGTTACAATTCAATAGAGCATGTCGATTCTGCTCAATTTGAGTTTTTGTCAAACTAAAATAGGCGGTTCAATGTCAGTTGAATTCTTAAATCAGACTGAACCAATCGATGCCCACTCACAACCACTGGGAAGGAGCCCTTGCCTAACTACAAACCATTGCTAAAATAAAGCTAATATACAAATTACATAGCAAATATTCATGCGCTAGTGGCTAATATAAATAAAAGGCAAGAGTAATAAATACTTGATTGGAAATAAGAGGAATTAATGGGAGAAAATGGGCAGAATTAAACGGATGACATGGAATGCTTTTTGAAATCTCATTACGGCAAAGCTTTTTTTGGTAAAAAAAGGCCCGGTCCTGGGCTGTAACTAATGAGGCAACTGCTTTAACCCCAGGACCAATACGGGCTGAATTAAGTTCGATCTCTTGGCCCAAAACACATCTGATCTTTTTTTAAATGTTTTCAGGGTCCAAATTTAAAAAGTAAGAGCCCAAACCTTAAAAATTTAATGGCCCATTTGGGCCCAAAATTTTTTTATTTTTTCAAACTTTGGATTTTAACAAAAATTTTAGCTGCGATGAAAAAGGAGAAAAAATTTTCTGAAACAAAACAAATCAAATCAAAATCCAGACAAGGTCACCATCATTTCTCCCTTCCAATTACCCAAAACCTAAAATTCCAAAATATCCCCAATTCCCAAATCCCCAATTGAAAATTGAAGAACCTTAATATGCTAATCAATCCCTTTACATCTCAATTCGCCATCAGCCCATCACCAGTCGACGTCGTCAGTAACGAATCAATCGGCATCGACTGCTGCAGTACTACCCGCCTGCTGTGAGCCGTCCGCCATTCAATACTACCTTCTACTACTGTGAGCCGTCCGGTCCGCTGCACCAGCACTGCTACTTTATTTTCTACTCTGCTTTGCTACCGTGAGCTGTCTAGACTCAATCTCTACTGTCTCGCGTCTCTGCTGCTGGGTGCTTCTACTACTATCGCATGTCTTCTTCCTGATTTCGCCAGTTGCCAACAATCAACAGAGCTACAGAGATGAGGTGAGGTAAGGAAGAAATTCATCGTATATGTTAAAGTGATACAGTAGTTAGTATTTAGTATCTAAAGTTGTCAGATTAGATCAAAAAAGTGCTAGAATCTTGGTCAAAATGCTGATTCATTTGTACCCAAAAGGGCATTAGAGGTCTTATTTTGGAAAGTTATGGGTTGTCAAATAATTAAAAAGTAAATTGGACAAATATGTAAGAGAATTGTGGCAACTGCTCTCCATCTTGGTGGTGCTTATTTTTCCTCAACAAGTGATCAGTAAATTTGGCATTATTTTATTAGATTTTCATCTTGATTCTAAGCTAAATAAGTAGTAACTTACGAACATAGCATTGAAACAGGCTAAATTTTGCACTTTTGCATGTGTCAGCCCACTTGTAACATGTTAATTTTAGTTTGTATAATTTGCAATTGATGAACGATGCCTCTATCATAGAAATAAGATTAATTACTATTCGTTTCTTCTAGTGATGTGATTAATTGGCATATGTCATGCCTCCAAAACATGCATCCGGATATCAAAAAAGAAAAAAAGAAGGCGAGGGTTGAAGCTTTAATACAAAGTTAGGTTGGAGATATTGATAAGTTCTTTCACAATAAAAAAGGAGAGGCGGACACTAAAGAAAATATTGAAAATGTAGTGAATGAGCCAATCGTTATCGATGTGGATGAAGAAGAGGATGTGAATAAAGGAAACAATAAAACTGGTTTAGGAGGTACAGAAGAAGAAGAGAAAGTGGAAGACATTGATGTTGAGGATCCTGGAAATTGGAAACACATTGATCATAAAAAGAGAGATTATTTAGTGGAGAGGGGTTCAAAAAGAGTTGAAAGCATCGTGCTTCCAAAAGATGCTACCAAAAGACACTTTGATTCATTATAGTTTAACCGAGTACTACCGATTGGGAAGACAATTGATAGGAAGTGGCTTGTATATTCAATTTCTAAAGAGAAGTTGTTTTGCTTCTGTTGCAAGTTGTTTCCTAAACAAAATACTATGTCTAAAGTCAGTCAATTGGCTAGTGACTGATTCAGGGATTGGCATAACGTGGGAAGAGCTCTTAAAGGTAATGATAGAAGTCCAAAGCATTTAGATTGTACTTTTCGTTGGAATGAATTGGAAAATAGACTTAGGAAAAATGCTACAATTGACAGTAGTATGCAATTGTTGATGAATGAAGAAATGGCACACTGGAGAGAAGTGTTGACAAGGATAATTGCGATAGAGACCACACTTTCCAAAAATACATTGCCATTTTGAGTTGATAATGAAAAGATATATTCTTTTTGCAATTGGTAGAGATGGTTGCTAAGTTCGATCCAGTGATGAAAGAGTGCATTCGGCGTGCTACAGCCCGTGAGATTCAGTACATCTATCTTGGCAAACATATCCAAAATGAGCTTATTCAAATATTGGTAGGTTAGGTAAAAAGTTCTATTCTCAACATCATTAAAAATGCTAAATTTTTCTCAGTCATACTTAATTACACACCCGATGCGAGTCATGAAGAGCAGATGTCTCTAATGATATAGTGCACGAATGTTACGACTGATGTAGTGGTAGCTGAAGAATTTTGGCTTGAGTTTTTGAAAGTATAAGATACATCTAGACTTGGGCTTTTTACTGAGTTTAAAAATGTTTTGTCCAAACTTGATCTAAATGTTGATGACATCAGAGGTCAAGAGATCGGAAGAGAATGTGGCTAAAATGAGAGGAAAGTATAAAGCCGTCGAGAGCAGATTTCAGAGCTTTCTATACTTTATGTGCTTGTTATAGCCTTAACCTGACACTATGTGATATTGTCAGATGTGGTGATAAAGCTGAGAGGTTTTTCACAGTTATACACAAGATTTATATTATGTTCTCTACTTCAACCAAAAGATGGCAAACCTTCAAAAATAAAGTGCATGGTTTTACAGTGAAGCCATTGTCCAAAACCCGTTTGGAAGGCCATATTGAAAGTCTCAAGCCTATAAAAGAGCAAACCCAAAGCATAATAGATGCTTTACATGATTTGGTAGAGTCTGATGTTGATGTTCCAAAGCTTGATGCTAAGACCTATGCAGATTACGTTGTAAATTTTGAATTCTTACTTAGCCTGATAATTTGGTATAAGTTGTTGTCTGTGGTTAATAAAGTGAGTAAATGTCCCTACGCAGAGAACATAGACATTGATGGTGCTACAATTCTTTTACAAAGTCTTGATGCCTTTCTAGAATACTATAGAGAAAATGAGTTCAATGAAGCTTTGGATGAAGCAACACAAAAAACAATTGAATTGGGAATTGAACCTGTATTCCAAGAAAAATACACCAGTTGGAGGAAAAGACAATTTGATAAGAGTACTAGTGATGAGGTGTATCAATCACCTTACATTTATTGTTCTCGTCGTTTTTCTTTTTTATTTACTAGAATTCTCACTCGTGCATTGCACGAGATCTAAAAGTAATAATTACTATAGTAATTTTAGAGAGACATATTTATCTAGTATGAAAAAGTGACATGTTTATTTGTCAACTATATATTAGATGATTGTAAGCCTTCAATTCACCACTTGCATATAAATAACCAATTTATATTTGTCAACTAACAAATATCAGTTATTTATATCATATAAATATGTCTACCTATAATCATTCTAATAACAAATGCCAATGCCTATAATCATTCTAATAACAAATGTCAATGAATTTTTATACAAAAATTTAATAAATTATTAATACGGCCAGTTGAGTCATATATTGGTATTATGAGACATAAATTTTTATAACTATTCTATCATATTTTGATTTATTTATCAGTAACACTTTTTGCACCTGTTAATTCTTTTTTTAATACATCATATATAGGGAAAGGGAGGGAAACCAATATTTTTCAGATAAATATGTCTCTATATAATTACTCTAATAACAAATGTTAATGTGCTCTTCCGATCTACAAAAGTTTCATATAAATTATTAATACAGCTAGTCGAGTCATTAACATTATAAGACATGAGTTTTTATAACTATTCTATTATATTTGAATTTATTTGTCAGTAACATTTTTTGCACCAGTTAATTCTTTTTTTTTGATATAGTTGGTATATGGGAGATGAGGGGCAAGTGTATTCTAACCCAAGAATTCCTGTTTAGAATGTGAGAAACCCAACCAATGTAGCACTTATTTGAATTACAGCACAAGTTAATTATGTATGTATAAATAAAAATTAATTGAGGCAATTCAATAAAAGTAAAATATTTAAAAATTGTTGAACAGCTATTACAGTGCAACTGTATCAACATTTGACTATCTCTCAAATAAATAATCCAACTCCACATATAGTACGACCAGTTTTAAAATGACAAACTGAAATTTTGTTCCATGGGAAATCATCAAAAAATTTCAATTTATATTAATTATAGAATCAGTAAATTAGAGTACTACAATTTTACAAAAAATTAAATTTGATTATTGTAGAACAATAACCATATAAAAATTTCTTTAAAAATCATTAAAAATTGAAATTTACAATGAGGTTACATATTTTTATAAGTTTATTCGTTTAGAGATGTACTATGCATGTGTTTTCAAATTATAAAGATTACAATTTGCTTTTTTTGAAATAGAAATCCCAATTAGTTTCGTATTCGATTTGATAAGTGACAGATCTCTAATTCAAAATAGTTGGCTAAAGAAACTACCGCGAATTGATAATTGAACATGGGTTAATAAATGGAAAAGTGAATATCATTTAATAAATTAGGGTAACAATTTCCCTAAAAGATAAAAAAATACAAAAAAAAAAGAATTAAATGATATCACCAGAAATCTTATAGAGCTAGAAATATTATAAAGCCAGAAATTTTACAGAGCTAAAAAATGAGCGGGAAAAGCCACTATTCTCTTATTATATATATATATTTCGTTTTTATTTTCTTATGGTAGGTACGTCTGTCCCCTGAAGAATCATTTAGAGTTGAGTACTTTTTGTGTGCGGTTGATCAAGTGCGATCTTCTCTTAAAACCCGGTTTGAGCACTTTAGAGTATATACGGTGACTTTTGGTTTTTTGGTTGACATTAAGAGGTTACGACAATTGCGTAACAATGAGTTGAAGATGCGTTGCATGAACTTGGAGCAATATTTGAGACATGATGACAATTCAGACATTATTAGAGATGATTCATATACTGAATTGCTCATTTTGAAGATGTACCTACCAGATGAAGTAAAGAGTGCAATTCAAATGTTACGATACATAAAAATAACTATGAAGGGTAATGTTATGTTTCCAATGACATATATTGTATACCAAATCTTGTAAATTCTACCTGTTATAGTGGTCACCACATAAAGAACTTTCTCCAAACTCAAGTTGCTCAAGACCTATCTCAGCTCAACCATGCCACAAAAAAGATTAAAATGTTTGGGCTTGCTATCCATTGAGAAAGAAATGCTTGAGAAATTAAATTGTGAACATTTGATTAGTATTTTGCATATAAAACTGCAAAACGTGTGATTTTTAGGTAATTTTTGATACGTTGTTTATATTTTAGTAATTTTTGGTACGTTGTATATATATATATATATTATGTTTTCAATGACATATATTGCATATCAAATTTTGTTAATTTGGGAAGAGCTGTTAAAGGTTACGATAAAAAAAATTAAGGAATATAGTACAAAAAAATTTTCTGGCGTAGCCCCGGGAAGAGGGCTCCATCCCTTTCCAACCCCCGGTTGATACTTGTTATAGGGTTTTTTTTTTTTTTTTTTTTTTTTAGAATTTGTCTAGGGCCCCATCAACAACAAGACCGATGTTGGGTAAAAATAAAAGATGAAAATAAGGATGGTTCATTTTGGCAGGAAAATGTGCTACCCGTAAGTACCGCGCTTACACACAAAAATGTATGTGTATTATACAGGGTAATTGTATCAAAAGTTGCTGAACTTTCACTCTAATTACAGTTAGATTACTGAATTTTAATTGCTAAAATTAGATCATTGAATTTGTATTCTATTTATAGCTAGATCACTAAATTTGTACTCTACTTATGGCTAGATCACTGAATTTTAGTTTAAGAGTTATTGGTCACTTAACTTTGATTACCTTCAAATTAATAGTTAAATTTTGATTTAATTGCAATTATGTCATCATTTAAAAGAAATTAATGACAGATATTAAAGATCGCTGACATGTTTTTCTATATTAACATGTTGACATTACAATTTGCCAAAAATGATTTAAAATTATTATGTCAATATAGATGTTGAATGCAGGGGCGTAGCCAGCATTTTGGTTGAGTGCGGTCAAAAAAATTTCATTTTGGCTGGGCGGTTGTCGAGGCCCAAATTTTAAAAAATAGAAAATAAAAATATTGTAATAAAATATTGTAATAAAAATGGAGAGAGAGCGTTGAGACTCGAAAGGTCGATTGGACTTTGGAGTTTGGAGGCTTGGAATGGTGTTGGAGTTCGCTGTCTGAACGAGAGCACATCTGATCTGGAGTTTGGACCTTCATCATTCATCAAATGGGCCAAGGAATGTTAACAAGATTTGGGCCAAGGCAAGAAATAAAAGAAATATTTTTTTTTATATGGGCTGGACCGCACTAAATATTCAGTGCAGTCCAGCCCAACTGTTTACTGGGGCGCGCCAAGGTCCAGTGTAGTCCGTCGACCGCGTTGGGCCTGAGGTGGCTACGCCCCTGGTTGAATGCTAAGATTTTGTGAACCGTTAAATTATTCTTCTATTTTTCCTCTCCAACAAGATGTTCTATTTCAAGTATTAAGTTTTTTGTTTTATTCGACTTTAATTTGATAAATTAACTATATGGTATTGATAATATGATGATTTTATTACAACTGAATTAAAGTTCAGTGCTCTGATTGCTGATAATTGAAGTTGAGTGACTTAATTACTGTTAAATTAAAGTTCAGAGACCTAGTTGTATGTAATTAAGGTTTCGTAATCTATTTTTAAGTTGAGTAAAACTTCAATGATCTCTCAAACAATTAACCCAATATTTTTTTACTTTTATTTTAATTTATTTATCGTAACGTAGTTTAGAGTTCGGACCTGGAGTCAACGTATTCTTCCATACAGCCGAGCGCAAGGGGACAATAGGGTTTAACCAGAAAGAGGAAACTTGGTGTTGATCTCCACAAGGTAATTCGATTATAGGATTACGTCCAGCTTCATCGCCATTTTCTTCTTCTAATTCCTAGGAACTCGACCAACTTCTTTCATTCTCTGTTGTCTAGTGCACTAGGATTTTCTGTCAATTTCCGTCTTGCATTTTTTTTTTCTGGCGATTTATGGTTTTTTGCTTGCCTGTAGAACCAGCCGCCGATTTTTTTTTTTGTGATATTTATTTATATTTTTTGAATATTTTGATTGCAGGTTTCCTCTCGACTCCAAAGAAAATGGTTAGTCGGTACTCAATGCATATTCTAGGTTTTGTTTTGGGTATTTGGAATCGTGGAATAGAAGGTTTGATTTTCCGCTTAGTCATTGTTTCATTTTGCAGCTTCCTTTGTCTTTACTCAAGACCGCTCAGGGCCATCCCATGGTAAATTTTTGCTCTTTTAATTTCTTCCTCCTTTTTTGTTTTTATTTTATTTTTATTTATTTTCTGCCCCTTGCAATTGGATGAGTAATCCATTATTTTTTGGGGTTTGATTGTGGTTTATGTTTTGGATCTTAAAAATTACGAGTTGCTAATGTCCCAAGGATTTGATATTTATGCTCGAAGCATGTTTGGTTAAGCTAAAATGTCTATTTTATTGACAAAAGGGGAAAAATTGTTTTAAAATTAATGAATGGTTATTGGTGAAACTTTGAAGTTTCAAATAAGTTCTCTATTTAGTTACTGAGGTAGCCCTCTCTTTTTACTTAGATGTGCGGGAAAATGCAAGTTCTTGAGGCATACTTGGGTGGGATAAAAGGTTTTTCAAATTGAGTTTTAGTTTTTAAACTCACCTAAATGCTATTGATTCTGATAATTTATAATTTTGGAGAAGTAGACGAGCATGGTGGATTGAGTATATGCACTCATATTTCATATTTGTGATGGTTATGCATGGCAGTTGGTGGAACTGAAGAATGGAGAGACATACAATGGGCATTTGGTTAACTGTGATACTTGGATGAACATTCATCTCCGTGAAGTTATATGTACATCGAAGGTCCTTTATTTTGTCCTTGCTCTTATCGTTTTTTATTCCTTGAGTGTAATTGTTCTATAAGATGGCTTCATGGTTTGTTACATATTCAAAAGAGTGTTATGTTTGCTGCTAAATTTTTAAGGATTTGAGATGACTTACCACTGTAGGATGGAGATAGGTTTTGGCGAATGCCTGAGTGCTACATCAGGGGAAATACAATTAAGTATCTCAGAGTTCCAGATGAGGTATATTTTAGATCATCTCTTCATTTGCAGATAGTGCTCTTTGTAATATTTATCCTAGTTTCTGCTAGTATCTGATCTAAGCTATCATCCAGTTTTGCACTTATTGATGTTGTATTGCTGTTGCATGGTCTACAAAAGCAGTGCTATCTTCTAAGTCAGTTAATTCGTTTTCTTCTTTTCTTGATTATTAGATTCCTTATATTTTTCAGCAATTTATATGAATTTCAGCACGTATAGATTCTCGGTATGATAATATACAATGTTTGTCTTAATTTTTTACTTATGTGCTTTTAAATATAAACAAATGCTTGCGCAGGTCGGCAGACATTCGATATGGGAAATGTTCCGCCTTATATCTACTTAATTTCTTAGCGAACTCAGTTGCTGTATTAGCTTCCTTGCCTTGAAATTTCTGTCCGTATTTGAGTTTACTATCTTATGTTCACATGGAAATGCCTTATGGTCCCATCAAGTATTCAATTATAGTTCCTTCACAGTAGAAAAATTCTACGGGTTAGACTTTCAATGAAAAAATGAATCCAGCCTACGCATAAGGGAGCATGTTTAAAAGATTAAAATATAAATAAATGTGTAGTTGGCAGGGAATTATACCTGTTTGAAATCAGAAGCAGATAGAAGGGAAAGGTGGATTAATATGTGGTATTTCTACATCCAGGAAAATGTGTGGTTAAAATGAGTGATGAATAAGTTTGACAATTGATATTGTGGCCCTTCATTGTTTTTTAGTATCCATGTATTGTGCTAATTCCCCATTACATTGGCAATACCTATTATTCCCCCAGTCCCATTTACTTAGTTCATTTTGCTTTTTACACAAGCATTAAGAAAAGCATTGGCAAAGAAATTTTACAAACAAACTTCCTAGAATACCCTTATTTAGTTAGAGGTGTCAAATTTTGTTTACTATATTCCAAAAAGTTAATTTTACTTTTTCATGATTAGATAGAGGCATAATTATAAATGAACGTAAAAAATAATGCTAAATGTGGAAGCAAGACTCTGTAAATCGGACAAACCAAAAAGGAAACGTGGACTACGTTAATGGGACAGATGGGGTATTATTTCTGGAGATCTTTTTACGTTAATGGGACAGATGGGGTATTATTTCTGGAGATCTTTTTGATAAAACACCCATTGCAGAAGAATATATTTGAAAAATCCACTCCTTCACAATATAGACAAGTGACTTAATTTATGAGAATGCTGAATGATTGCATGCTCCGCTTCCTCACTTCACTTCTCTTAGTCCTTTCCTGGAATTCTTTTCCGTCAACTAATTTATTGGTATCAATAGAGAATCCATGATATATTGAATGCATGCTTTCTTTTGATTTTGCTTCAGATGTTTTTTTTTACTTAGATCTGATCTGATTAACTTCTCTAATTTCCAGGTAATTGATAAAGTTCAAGAGGAGACAAAGAGTCGTTCTGGTATAATTTCTATATTTTTTATATTTAGGTGCCAATTTTTGGTTGACCCAACAGTCATCTTATATTTGTTTGAAGTTCTTAGCACATGGAAATGCTATGAAGGAAATATGGTTTTGATTTTTGGGGAATTATCTTGTTAAAGGGAGGCTTTTTTTTTATGGGGGCGGGGGGTGGGGTGGGGAATATGTGGTTAAAAGTAAAAATGACTTTTTGAAGAATGTGTGGTTGAGTATTAATGTTAAAAGAAAATTGATTTACGATGATTCAATTCCATACATATCTTTAAATTTCACAAGATTTGATGAAACTTGCTACACTGGTATTAAAATGCGTTGACAAAACCCCACCTTCCATGCCAAAGGAAATTTCTGAACTATTTCTATGGCGAGCAGATTATTGAATAATGTCAGATCTTAATTTTTTACCTTGTTTCCTTCTTGAAATCCATGTATATTATGTATTGGCACAAGAGTTGGGGCCCAAAATTTGTTAAAATATTGAGAATCTAGAAAGTAGAATGCCTCAGTCCCAAATAACTGTGTCCTTACCCACCTACCTTATTCCCTAGGCTTCTCCAGCAAGTTTCCTGCTGCAAAATTGCAATATTCTAGACTCAGCAATTGCAAAGATATTCAACATTTATCTATTTTTCTTTTATATATGCTCTTTTGAATTCTCCTTTCCTCCCGTCATCTCTTTTTCCCCCCTCCCTTTTTGTAAGGTGCTTATTTAAAAAAGAGCAGAAAAGGAAGGAAAAAAAGGAAAAAAATTTGTCTCTTTATTGACATTTTTGTCGCTATTATATTGATTTATTTTAGTTCTCTATTGACACATTGGTCATGGTGAGGCTTAGGCCTCAATGCACCTTATGCCTTATCTCAGAAGGAAAAACGACTTAGTACATATTTTTGCCTTTCCAAGCATTAGATTATATATGCCTCTAATTCCTGGTCTATGCACTTTGTAATGTGTGTATATATATATGTATGTATATATCTTTGGATCGTTCTTCTACTAGTGCTTATTAATTGACGAGCTGTTATTGGAACTTCCTCATTTCTTGGTAAAGTTTTTAGCTTTATCAGACCGGTGTTAATATAATTTAACAATCTATAAGCTAGTGCATATTCTGCTCGCCGTTAATTGCCGTCTTTGCATATATACCAGACAGGAAGCCACCTGGAGTAGGCCGTGGAAGGGGAAGAGGCAGGGAGGATGGCACAAAAGCTAAAGGAGCCGGCCGCGGTTTGGATGACGGTGCTGCTAAAAGCTCAGGTGGAGGTCGAGGCAGAGGCGGAAGCAGAGGTAAATCACATTTTGTATTTGTAATTGGATTCTCTAGATCTAAGAGCAATATTCTGTTGTGTATGCCCGATCAACAACATCATGTCTCCTGTTTGCACACAGGAAACAACACCTGTTTTGGCATTAGCAAAAGCCAAAATCATAAAAAGAGCTAGCTATTTCACTTAAACATCTTTGCAAGTTTCAGTAGTATATCGCATAACTTAAAATAGAGAATCACCAGCTTCCTTGTGGATGTTTACAAATAGTTCCCCGCCTCGCCTCCATTTAAAAAAAGGAACGTTCTCTACTTCTCTATTTGCATGGTTGTATGAGAAATGGTTGTCTTTTAGTATGATGCCTCCTTAAAAATGTTCTTAGATTGCTTTAATGGATGGTCGTGCATATCGTGGCAGGTGGAGGGCGAGCTCGATGATGCACATGGGTGATTTGCTAAAACAGCTGCTGGGGGACTAGTCTGCTAGTTTTAAGTGCGTCTATCCACCACTTCTACTGGATGTCCATGTTATATGAGATTTCTTTTGATTTTTCTTTGTATTAGAGAGATCTACTTGGAAGTGAGGTAGACAGCAGCTTTCGACCAGGATGCAAATGTTTCTTCAGTTTATGATGACTTATTCCAGAATCCAAATATTCATGGCTTTATTTGAACTTATAAATTATGTTTATAATACTGTTCCCTTCTCTTCTTTTTTATTTTTTCATTATTTTATTTATTTATTTATTTATTTATTTATTTTTTAAATTTTAGGGTACTCCAAGAGTACCAAGAGCTCAATCAAGAACCCGTACGTGGTTTTGGGGCCCAAATTATAAATTGGGGCCTTTGTGAATCTTGATTGGCCAAGAGTATTAAGTTTAATATTCTTGGAATACTGGAATTTTTCCGTGCACATGTTTTCATAAAGAAGTTAATGAGAAATATATATAGCTTTAAGAGTCAATTAAAGTCGGCGGTCTTAGCTGTTTTTTCCCTGTTTTTTTTTTTTTATCTTTTTTAGTTTTTTGGAGGGAAGAAAATATTCATTGTATATTTAGGTTAACAACTGAATTGAGCCAAATTAGCATACAATACATCCCTGTTTGTGAGATAAAAGATGAAAGCGAGCTTGCAATGGTGTGGGCATTCACGTTCTTTTTTTGGGGAATGTAGTTGCATGAGTCACAGCCACAATCCATCAACAATTTAGCAATCCTACTGAATAACGGGGCAAAGTGATGAAAACTGAAAAGATCGGAAGAGCTGAGACTAATTGGAGCGAATCTGTCTCCGCTTTCTCCACCTTAAGATTGTGTTCCTTAGCTAGTGAAACCCCCTCCAAGAGAGACATGGCTTCCGCAGCAAGCACACCTTGTTTCCCCTAAATTCTACTAGCCTTAGCCAAAATCACCGAACCCTTCTCATCCCGAACCATCCCAAGCGCAAAGAACTCCTTGCCATCTTTCAAAACTGCTTT
Source organism: Nyctanthes arbor-tristis (assembly GCA_963692815.1). Classification (NCBI taxonomy): domain Eukaryota; kingdom Viridiplantae; phylum Streptophyta; class Magnoliopsida; order Lamiales; family Oleaceae; genus Nyctanthes; species Nyctanthes arbor-tristis. Next base: position 36,058 of record CAVNYN010233993.1, read on the forward strand.
AACATTTAATTTCAAATTCCCAGCAGATGGCTTTTCCCATTTTTCATGAGCCACATTCGAATTATGTCGAGCTTTGGTCTGCCCGCCATAAGATTTCACAAAATTGTCAAGAAGTTGAGCAATATACATTTAGGATGACGGCGAACTTCTCCATGCACCCTCTGTTTCTTTCTTTCCAATTATGTAAGCTCCAGCAATAACCCACGTAAGGATTCGTTCTTCACAAACACAAGAAAGAGCAAAGATAATATCCTTCGAATTTGGTCAATTTTTACACAGCTGAATAAAGTTCCACAAATCTGCCTCCTTCCAAAAACAACTTGCGTTCTTACATTGAAAAATTGCAGGCATTGCAGTTTCCATTAGCCCACAAAATTGGCAAATTTCATCACATTTGATCCCTCTATGCAAAAGATTAGCATGAGAAGGGATCACATCATAGAAAAGTCGCCACCGCATTTACTAGTATGTGATGTTCTCATTACATATAATTTTTCTTACCACTCCAATTTACTAGTATATATTGCTAAAATATGACGGAAGTGGGTCCTCCACCATGAAAATCAATAGAAGAAATCTAGTCCTGAATTCCCGGGCAGACGTTGACGGCATTATGTTGGAAGACGTTTACGTGCATGGGAAGTCAATGAAACCCACAAGTGGGTGGAAACCATATATAGCATAACCCACGTGTGAAATTCTCAATTATTCCTAAGGATGACAATTTGATCCATCGACCTATAAACCCGTGAAGACTCGTCCTTAATAGGATTGACCCGCCGTACCTGATCAAGCCAAAGAAGAGTGTATGAGGCAATTTTGTCTGCCACGCCGTGGGTCCGGGGCGGGTCTGAGTCAAGTTGGACCCGCCCCATTGACCTGTGACCTACCAAGAATTTTTTTTATTAAACTAGATTATCACCCGTGCGTTGCACGGGAAGATACCAAATCAAATTATATCTAACTTTAGTACGAAATGTTAAGTAATATATGATTAATCATATTGAACTATAATATTTTGATTATCTTACTGTTAACTAATAGTTACTATATGCTTACTAGATATAGAATGCTATTAAGTGACTTTAATAGGAGTTGCAGAAAGATTCGACAAACTCGATACCCACAAGTACCCAATCCTGTTATGATAGGAATTAGCTGACTAAATAGATAATTCAGTAGGGGATGAGATAGAAAAATCAACCCGACTTAACAAGATACCAAAGAATGGTATGATAATTTTTACTCATACCTGGCTCATTTACCTTTTTTTGGACAAAAATAAAAATATTAACTAAAAATTCTAATGGTTTGAAAAATAAAAAGATGATAAAAGTTATCAAGAAAGCTCGGTTATTTTAGTTGTAATTTTAATGTTTAGAATATTATTTAATAAACAAAAAATGAAAATAGAAATATATAAATATATTTAAATTGGCTAATAAATGAGTAATGTGAATTACATGTACTAACTCTTCCCTGACCCGTCTCCGATTTAAGTAGGGATGAGGAAAAAAATTGATATGTAGGTTAACAGATGTAGCATACCCGATCCCGACCCGACCTTTTTCATTCTTATATCTCAAGAAATTAAAAATTTTATTTTTCTCCATAACTATACTGTGAATTTTATAAACTATGAAGTATTAATTAAATTATATTTGTCATATACAAAAGAAGTGACGTAATAATTAACGATTCGATTTAAAAGCATATAAACAATAATTAAAAATTAATACATCAGTTAAAGATTAAATAGTTTAATACAAATTATGAAATACTTCTTAGATAAGATATGCATATTAAAAAAGTTTTAAATTAAAAAATAACAAAACATTGAATATAAATTAATCTAACAAAATATTTAAGAAGATAAGATACATTCAACAAAATATTTAATCAAAATATTTGAATATAAGAATAGATAAGTATCATAATTCCTAACCAATTGAAAAAATAGAGAAATATTAATTTATAATGTATCGCAGAATCTACCTAACATGTAAAAAATATCTAAAATGTCCTCACTTGAGATAGTTTTGGCGAGATAACTGCGATACAAATTTACCACAAGCTAATCTGCTTTTATATATAGATATATAGATTTTTAATAAATTTGATTCTAAAATGTGTAGAAATTAAGGCATTCTATGTTCGAACTCAGATGCTTAAGCAAAAAAAACCTTCAACTATCCGCTTCAACTGTTAACATCATTTACTTAGAATATATATACGTATTACATGAAGCAAATTATTAATATAAAAATTCTAAAACTTGTATATTAATTTACTAACCCTAATTGCTAACTCGTGTGTGCTTATATAAATGGTCTTCCGATCTGAAAAGTCATAAAATATCAAATTGACTGAAAGGAAAAAAATTAATGGGTCTTTTCATGGGTCATCGTAGCGCCTCGCCCCGTCTTGACCCGCCCTGTGAATTCGTAGGTATGGGGCGGGTATGGGGAGACTTCAAGACTCACGAGACGGGTCTAGGGTATGGCTAACCTCCCCATTGCCATTCCTAATTATTTCTCGTCACATAGGCGTCTAACGGTATATTTGGCAAGAGATCATTTTCAACTCTTTGAACATACATTTGGGCAAATGGGGCTTCAAATTCCCTTTTTGTTTTAACTTTTGTTTACTTATGTGTCTAAACAAATTAATTCATTTTAATTTTAACACGATATAGTTAATTAAAATGATTGTGTAAGATTAGTAGGTTTCTACATGAGTAGTGTTAAATTAGATTTTGTGAAATTATTAGTTAACAATTTAAAAAAGTACATATTTGATGTTGTTAAGGAAGTTGTTAAAAGATCTTTTTTTCTGGTTAATTGTTAACTGTAACAATATTTTTAACATTGTGTTAAAATTTAATATTTTTGAAAATTTTTTTATTTATTTAATCAAGTTTGACTAATAACGTTTAGGGTCCACTTGAACTTAAATAAATTTTAATGATTTTGTTTAACACATTTAATGTGGCGTTTCAATGATTGTCACATTTAAAAACTTAAAATACAATTTATTATTTACTCTCTTCGTCTCATAATAATATTCTCATTTAGGGATGGTAATTTATCCCGCCCCACCCCGCTAACCTGTGGTGCCCTGAACTGAACGGGGCAAAAAAAGACTACCCGGCTGGTTGGCCAAGGGGATCAGGGAGTGATCGGCTGCCCCAACACGGGTCGCGGGGGCGGGGCTGATTAGGGGACCCGTTTAGTGTGTTTTAAAAAAAAAGAAAAAAGAAAAAAGCAATTATATTACCCCAAATTTTATTAAATTTTTTTTTGAGGATGATAATTAATTTCAAGTAGCTTAGAAACTCCAAAATTCATCACCAAAACCCACCAAATCCAAAAATAAATAAATAAATAAATAAACGGGACAGCAAACGGGGCAGCACCCTGAGACCCCACCCAACCACCCAACCCAAAAAGTAGGGGCGGGGCGGGGCCAATCCCCCTTGTATCTATCCCGTTGACATCATTATTCTCACTTCATTTTTTAGATAGATTAAGAAAGTATTATTTAATGTTAGAAAATTAAAAAATTAATTTAGAAAAAGGAATATAATTTGGGAGAAAATATGTGAATGTTATAACTTTTGGGAGGATGGCATCTCTTGAAGTGAAAATTAAGAGATTGTATTCAATTGAGACGTTTCAAGTATGAGACTTTTTTGGATTTTATATGATTTTATGACATTTTATTAGATTTATTGAGAGTTTAGGAATATTTATCTGGACTTTTCTAAACTTTCATAAAAAACCTTTTCTAAGACTTTCACGTGCTTGGGAAGACTTTTTCAAATTTTCTTTACAATCATTTTTTTTCCAAATTGTACAAAATATAATATTATCCAAAACAACTTTTTCTTTCAATCAAAACAATACTTTTCATTCATTCTATAATATTATCGTAAACAACTTTTTTTTTTTTTTTTGTAAATACACGAGGTTAATAAATTTTGTAAATTTTTGTAAACTTTGTAAATTTTTTATTAGAAAAATTTTGTAAATACATAGGTTAATAAAAAACTAATAATTAGAAAAACAAATCACCAATTATTCTTATTAGAATGCAGGAAAAAGAATTTCATATAATGACATTGTAAATAGTGTATGAAAAAAATTTCTTGTTGACGTTGAATTGCATATACTATAATTAGAAAAAGAAATTAATCAATAATTAATAATATATATCAAAAAACTATAACGTACGGTTGAACAATTGAATCTGTAAACAATTGTTAATTCCAAGATAATTAATAATAATTGTCAACATGGATGCCAATTGCAAAGTGAACAGTTGTTCATTCCAATACAGAAAGTTAATTCCAATTTAATATATATAAGAAAACCTATTACGTGAAATATATAAAGTTAATAATACGTACAATTCGTTTTCTCCACGGCCTTTTTCCCTTCTTCACAGTACTTTCAAGAATCTCACATCTATAGGAAGGATTTGTGGTGGGATTTGCCATTTATGTTTTCCACTAAAAGTCACAGGAAATCCAAAAAATAGTGAAATCCTATAATGTCTTAAACAAATTAAATATCTTGTGACTTTTTTAGACTTTTAAAAAGTTTTAATTGAGTACCTTCAGACTTTTTAAGATTTTTTAGAAGTCATAAAAAGTCTGAATTAAATACATCAAGACTTTTATGAAGTCTTAAATAGTTTTAATTAAATACTTCAAAATTTATAGAGGCATGCAATGTTTTTAAATGTCTTAATTAAATACCCCCGGGCCCCAGCAATTAGCTTTGCAAGTTGCCAAACGCACTAGGGAGATGAGGAGCGAAGCACTTCGAGCGTACAGAGCATTGCTTAGAGCCACCCGGAAAACGTTCGCCGGAGACATTCTCATGCTCCGAGAGTCCGCCGAGGAGATCCGGGATAAATTTAAGAGGAATCGGAACGTCGCCTCCCCCGCCGAAATCCACCGCCTGCTCGAAGAGGCACGTGAGGCCTCCCACTTTATCTCGACTATGATCGTCCAGGCCAAGCTCAGAGATCGGAAGAGCGTCGTGGCTACGGTAATACTTTCTTCATTTTGTTTCTAGTGATCTAAACTTATCCCTAATCGAGTTTTCTTCATTTTCTATCAAATATTTGTTAGCATATCCCCTTCCCTGAACATGTACACCATCTGTTTGTTGTATTCTCTGTTCGGGATATTCCCTCGAATATAAATCGGCTTAATATGTCTGGCACTTTTTTCTTAGCCGAGAAAAAGAGATACTTGAGACCATACACAGAGCGTGATCGTCATTGTACAGAAACCCTATGCCTGGAAGTGGATATATTTCTGCCTAATGCCAATGTGTCAGTCACTCTAAATGCTGCCGATCTTGCTTTTCATTTTCTGATTTGTGTTTTACAGCTCCTGTTATTACATGATTAGGCCTTAAATCACTGGTATCCTGGATTCTCGAACGGTGCTCAGAATTGCTGCTCTTTTCTTGGTTTTTTAGATGCAGGATAGTTATCTAAATGTTTAAATTTCTAATTATAATTCTTCCAAAAGCATATTGTATTAGCACGGAATATTGGTGTCTTTTCCAGATTCATGGAACCCGTATGAGACTGGGTGAATGAAATTCTTGAGATTAGGATGGAAAGATGAGATGTTTATCAGTTATCTAAATTATAGCCAATGCGTTGAGGATTTATTTGATGTCATCACATGATCTACTTTAGTATCCATATTCTACTGTTTAAAGTACCTTAGAGTGAAGAGGAACGAGTACAGTCATGAAAAAATATCTTTTTTCCGTAATGCTAGCTACAAAGTCAATTTACTCGTCCTTGCAAGTAGGAAAAAGAACTGATAATAAATTCATGAGATGTTCTTGGATTTGAATACCATATTCTGAAATATGAGATCTGATTTTTTTCAGTTGATATGTAAGCTTTACAAAATTTTGGGGAAAAATTTGATAGGAGAGGAACACTGCTGTACTTGTCCAGATCTACTGATCTCTGTAATAAAAAGTAGAAAGGGGAGGGCAAGACCACCAAATTAACATTGCCTTCGGTGATCCCCAAAGAGAGAGTTTCTCAAGGGTGACTTGATCTCAGTAATATAGATTGGAGGGGGAGGATATGATCAACTAACGTTACCCTTTTTGGTTCCAAAGAGTCGCTTTGGCTCGTTAATCTGGCTATTAAATAAGTTAGAGTAGCAAAAAGAGATCCAACTGGTATATATACCTTATATTTGTTGGGAGGCAGCTTTTGAATCTCATTGCAGCTCAGGCGAAATCAGTCATGTAGTGATTGTTTATTTGGACCATTTCCATGGCTTTTGGCTGTGCTGTTGAGTGAAGTGAAGGCAGCCAATAGAACCCTCACCAATTGTCATGTTTACGTTTACGTACTGCCTCAATCTAGCTCCACGCAAGAGTTCTCCATGGTTTCTGGCTATGCTCTGGCTGAAGTGAAGAAGCCAATAGAGGCCATACAATTTTCCATCTTTCTATACTGCCTTAATCTAGCCCCCAGTCAAAAGTTTCTTGTGAGCTGATTTATTTCATCATATTAAGTGGATCATATCATTTCTAAATTAATTGGGAATAACCCAGAGATGGATGCTTGCTAAGGGAGTTATCAACTTGATTTCTCTGATAATTTGTTTTCTATTCTTGCAAAATATGAATTGCCCCTCATATCGCAGTAGGTTATTGTTGTAAATAATATAATAATCTTATGCTTTATGCTGATTTGTAATTGCATTTTTCACGTGAAAATTGCCTCATGCAGTGGTGAAGCCGAGTAAAGAACATGCAGGAGCTACGCTTGAAATCCCATCTGAAGAGATTCTTAAGAAGGGAATGTGAGAGGAATATATCGGCAATAATGCACAAGCACTCTAAACTGACCTTGTTTATGATTTTGATTGTCATATTTAAGTGGTTCGCCGATGAAACCAATTTTGAATTTTATTTATGATTTTTCCTTTTTAACGTGAGATGGCCTATTTGCGATTACAGTAACATATAAGTTTAGGCATTGTCGTGCTTTACTGAGAAAAATTCTACTTTCCTAACTAAGAAGTTAAATGCGTTTCCGAGAGCCTGCTTTGGTGCTTTTCAGACGCTCTTCCGATCTAGAAAAGGTTTTTGGTAATTTAGGAGTATTGCTCGAAATTAAGAAGTGATATGTGAATTTAGAGGGTTTAATTTATTGTTAAGCTGAGTCTCTTAAATACACATGTAGGTTCTTCATTGACTACTAAGTACCAAAAACTTTTTTAGCACCAAGTGACTGGTTACGCGGCTGAGTCACTAATTTAAGTGACTAATCGTCGATTCAAAAGTCAAGGTGTGTATAATTTGAGAAAATGAAGGCCTTTTTTCCCCTCCCCCTCTCACCTTTTTTAGTTAGTTTTGGTATCATAGATGGAAGAAGAACGATGTCAAATCTTGTTTAATTGTTTAGATTCATGTTCGGCACATCCACCCCTTAACAACCAATTGTAAGGGAGATTTTCTTCCACACGTATATAAAAATTGTTTCCATTCTCTCTTTTGCTCTTTTTCAATTGCTTTTGCTATATGTGTGTGTATATATACGCATATCTTTCTTTTTTTCTTTTTTTTCCCCTTTAGTTGCTTCTAGTTTCTCTTCAATATTAGCCTTCTCTTTTCATTACTTTTTACAATATCATTTTTTTTATTTTTTCTTTAGTTGCTTCTAGTTTCTCTTCAATATCAGTCTTCTCTTTTCATTACTCTTTACAATGAAATTAATTAGTAAAACGATATACCTGTGTGCTAAAATGTTGATTATAAGGGTATTTTCTTCCACAATCAAACACACCCATTGTCTTTCACTCGTGTGTTTTACGGAAAGAATAATTAAAAAAATTCGTAAATTATAAGAAGTTGAATATTCACCACCAACAAACTACTTGTAAGGCTATTATTACTAATTAAACTACAAACGTTCAACACAACTATAAAAACCTCGGTTGCCATTTCCAGTATATCGCCCATGCGATGGACCTTGATTACTATACATTTAAATTGAACTAATAAAATTTTGATCTTTACATATAATTAAAAAATGAAGAAAAATGTATGAAGCATCATACATATATGACAATACTTCATTTAAATTGAACTAATAAAATTTTGATCTTTACATATAATTAAAAAAACTAAGAAAAATGTATGAAGACATATATGACAATACTTATCCTATTATATGAAAGAACCACTTACTGTTTTCTGGAACAGTGCCGTACCTATTTTACCTCTGATTTATTTTAGCAATTTTCTATTTTATCCTTGTCTAGATTCCTCTTTTTCTTTTCCCCTCCCCTTCTTTTTTCTTTCCCTTCTTTCGGGGAATTAGGCATGGTGGGTCCTTTCACCTAAAAATTTGTTAAACTAGCCTTTGACCAAAAAAGGAGGTGTAAAGAGTATACAAAAAAAAATGTAAATATTTCTAGAAAGTAAGTTACAAATATACCCCCAGCATAAGAGTCTGATTTTTTCCCAAACTCATCTTCCTCAATCAGGCGTTGGTTCATCCTTCAACTCCAATAAGCCCTCGCTTCTCTGTCCGCTTCTCCAATTCTTGAACCATCAACGATTGTTTCACCAAATTAGACACAAGTAGTTGCTTCTCTGTTCGCTAATCTGTCTCTCCATCAACCCTTGCCTTTTCCAATTCCATGTGAATAGAATTGTATCAAAAGATGAAGCAATGGAAAATGAAGAAGCTGAGGAAAAACAAAAGATTTTTGTGAAGCATAATGATTACATTGTGCTTGATCCTTTGACTTTTTGGATGGATTTTGGTGCGAGCTTTGTTATTCTATTGGCTTTGGTTGCTCTGTCTTTTCTGTGGATTTATTCTTTCCTTATGCCATTGGGCCTCTTTAATTGGTTTCTGATTGGGATTTGAGGTGTGTGTTCCACTGCCTTCACCAGGTTTTTGCTCTTTGAAGCCTCTCTTCTTTGCTTTTTGTGGCTGCAAACTTTGCTTGGATGGTTGTGGCTTGTTTTTTTTCCATGTTTATTTCTGTTGTGGGTTTGTTGAGTCATGGGAAAGGGTGATTGGCCCATTTCCCCTCTTGTACGTTTCTATTTTGATGAAATAAAGGCCGAGTTTTTTTCTTAAAAAAAAAAAGAATTGATCATAGCACGAATATATTGAAACCCAATTCACAATCTGCCTATATTTTAGATTAGATTCTAGAAATGAGAAGGAAAAGGGCAAGTAAGAGAAAAACCATCAATTTTCGGTATGGTATTATGTGCTTTGTGGTGTTATTGTTTTTAGCTTTAGCGTAATCAGCTTGTACTGCTATACTGACTTGGATTATGGGGCAGCGTTACATGAAAACTTCAAAGATAATGCCGGCTGGAATTGTTGCTGGGATCGGGTATCTGTAAATGATTAAATATTGCCCTTGTAGCTGTTTTTTCGTATTCAACTTTGAGCTGTAAGCACTTTCTGGAGTTAGTGCATTTTTTTGATTCATTCTTTTTGTCTTAACATGTCATAAGGCTTAGGATGCATATCTGGGGTCTAACATAATCAAGTTCCATGCTGATATTCATCACACTGGGCATTCAATATCTACAAATAATCCTAGGATTTTTGCCTGCACTAGAAAGGAGTTCAAGCGAGGATTCATTCTCATCAAGCTGCAAGACTGTAGGAAGAGAGATTTTGTGTAAAAACTAATTTTTTTCTAGAGGATAAGAACAAGTTGAATGACAAGCTTGGTGGATTGGTTTCATTGCTTGTCGTTGTTGCAATGTAATGATGATAAAGAATAGGAACGAACTCAGGATTTTGTATAGGATTGAGTTGGATTTAGAGAAAACCAACAAGAGGTTGGAAGGAGGTGAAGCCCCCTTCCCAGGGGTTCGGGGGCACTGCTCCCGAAATTTATACTATGAATTTTTAGAAATAAAATTGCACTAGATATATTAGAATACATAAAAATTTTAAACAAGTTTTAATGAATATGAGATGTCATTACACATCCATTTGGACTTTCTAGGAAAAGGAAAGCTTCGAATTCAACTGATAAATGGATAACAGGGAATTGGCGTTACATTCCAGAGTGTAACAGATAATGTGATGTTATGATCATAATCGATTCGAAATGGCCGCCCAACCTACCCAGTAACTCCTAGCACCCAATGATGAACATATCTAACAATCTTTATGGTTCACAATCGCGGAAATGCCGAAAACCTATTCAAGTTGTAATTGTAATGTTTTACAATATAACATCTATACTGAAGCATTAGGAAATAGAGTTATGGCCGCCAATCAACCCCATGCCACAAAGTTTTAATGAATGTGACATGTGTTTACGTCGCCAACCGGAGATTATGGAAACATGGGAGCTCCAAAATCACCCGATAAGTTGATAACAGACTTGTTAGCATTACGTACTAAAGAGTAACAGACGTCGTGTTGTTATGGCCATAAGCATACGAAATCCCCTTCCAACCCATCGAGTAACTTCTAGTACCTCATGAGAAACATATATAACTAGAGTTGTGTTGTTTCTCATTGTTGTCATGTCGAAAATCTTAACAAGTGGTCATTGTAGCAAATTATTATTTAACATCTATATTGGAGCATTAGGGAATGGACAGATAGGCACACAATCAACTCTATCATGATTAGTCACCAAGATTTGACGAATTGGAGATGTTGTTACAACACCAATTGGAGATTATACGAAAGAAAAGCTTCAAAATTGCCTAATAAGTGGACAACGATGCGACTGGCATTACGTTTTGAATAGTAACGAAAACCATGCTGTTATTAGCATAAGCGATTAGAAATTACCTTCCAACCTACTGAGTAACTCCTAGCACCATATGATTAACATATCTAATGAGATATGTGGGGTTTTTCATCTATTTCATTCTAAAAAGCTCAACGCGTTGTCATTATAGAGGTTTACTAACTAACATTTATACCGAAAGCATTTAAAATTAGAGTTACAGCCACACAATCAACCCTATCATGATTGGTCACAAAGATTTAATGAATATGAGATGTTGGTACACTACCAATTAGGTATTCTAGGAAAATAAGAGCTCCAAAATCATTTGTAAGTAACATCTATATCGAAAGTAAGTAACATCTATGTCGAAAGCATTCAGACTTAGAGTTAAGAAAACCCAATCAATCCTCTATACTTTGGTGAATGTGAGGTGTCTTTACACTATAAATATGAGATTGTAGAGAAAAGAGAGCTCTGAAATCATTCAAGAAATAGATAACTGCCTCCTTGGTGTTACGGTCTAAATACTAACCAACATCGGTCTGTTATGAGCATAAGGGATGTAAAGCTCCCTCTCTACATACCAAGCAACTAGTACAGGACCAAGATGAACATACCTAATGAGATTATAACTTTTTCTCACAGCTATCATGCCAATGTGCTCGAAAAATGGGTATTGTAACACTTTAGTAAGTAACATCTATATCGAAAGCATTGAGACATTGAGTTAGGGAAGCCCAGTCAACCTCCCATATTTTAATGAATATGAGATGTTGTTACACGACAAGTATGAGATTTTGGAGAAATGAGAGCACTAAAATCACCTAAGAAATAGATAATTGCCCCCTTGACGTTACAGTCTAAATACTAATAAACATCAGTCGGTTATAAGCATAATGGATGCGAGACCCCCTCCCAACATACCGAGCAACTATTACAGGAGCAAGATGAACATATCTAATGAAATTTTAACTTTTTCTCACCATTACCATGCCAATGTGCTTGACAAATGGCCATTACAATGCTTTAATAAGTAAAATTTATGTCGAAAGCATTGTGACATAGGGTTAGAGAAGCCCAATCAATCCCCCATGTTGTAATGATTGTGAGATGTCGTTACACCACAAGTATGAGATTTTGGAGAAATGAGAGTTCCAAAATCACCGGAGAAATAGTTAACTACCCCCTTGGCGTTACGGTCTAAATACTAACAAACATCAGTTTGTTATAAGCATAATAGATCAAAACCCTCTCCCAACATACCGAGCAACTAGTACAGGACTAAGATGAACATATCTTGTGAGATTCCAAGTTTTTGTGACAGGTATCATGCCCACACGCTTCAAATGTAAGGAAGATATCGAAGTTGTTAACTAACATCTACGTTGAAAGCATCGTGACATAGAATTAGCGAAGCCCAATCAGCCTCCCATGTTTTAATGAATGTGAAGTGTCGTTACACCACAAGTATGAGATTGTGTAGAAAGGAGAGCTCCAAAATCACCTGAGAGATAACTGCCCCCTTGGTGTTACAGTCTAAACACTAACCAACATCGGTCTGTTATGAGCACAATGGATGTGAAACTCCCTTCCAACATACCGAGAAACTAGTCTTGGATCAAGATGAACATATTTTGTGAGATTCCAAGTTTTTGTGACAGCTATCTTGCCCATACGCTTCAAATGTAAGGAAGATATCAAAGTTGTTAACTAACATCTACGTCCAAAGCATTGGGAAATGGAGTTAGGGAAGCCCAATCAATGTTAGGTGATGTTACACCACAAGTATGAGCTTGTGGAGAAAGGAGAGCTCTAAAATCAATTGAGAAATAAATAACTGCCTGCTCAGTATTACGCTCTAAAGACTAAATGACATCAGTATGTTATGAGCATAATAGATGCGAAACACCCTCTCATCAGACTGAGAAATTGCTAATGGCCCAAGATGAACTTAATGAATGAGATTCGAGCTTTCTCTCACTGCTATCATTCCAACATGCTCTACGAGTTAGCATGATAACGCTTTACCAAGTAACATCTTTATTGAAATGATTGAGACACAGAGTCATAGTACCACGGTCAACCCACCAAGTTTTAACGATTGTGGGGTATTGCTACACCATATGTAGGAGATTATAGAGAAAAGTAGAGTTCCAAAATCTCCTGAGAAATAGATAACGGCCCGCTGGCGTTACGTTCTAAAAACTAATGGACACGTGATATGATATCGTATCCCAACATAGTGATTGACTAAGTCTACAGTGGCGAGGTTGGCATTACATTCTAAAGAGTAACGGAGATCAAGGTGTTATATGCATAATTGATTTGTCGTCGCATCTAAACCTGCCACGTAGCATCTAATTGTCCCGATTGGCAGCCCTGGTAAAAGAGAGCTCCAAACTCCACCTAAATATGTATAACAGAGTTGTCAGTGTTATTCATCAAACCATAACAGCCTTTTTTACGTTATGGATAGAAAACTACTTTTTTTTTTTGCTACTTGGTAAAATTAATGGATGCTAACATTGTTTCAAGCTAGTTACACATTATTACATTAAAAAGGCATACGAACGCATTCAAAAAATATTTGCTTGGCCGTTTCCCTTGTACTTCCAAGTCTGTCTATCCTCGACTTTATCCTAAAATACAACATGATAACATACTGCAATCCACATTGTATCTGAAACATCCACTGCTGCATTTAATGTAGAAAAATGATGTTAGTCCATGCCTTAACAATTATTTAAACATATTCTATTGTCTCTCTTTATGCATAGAACTAATAATTTACTCATGTAATGTATTGCACTACATATTATATATTTCTTAAAATTATCAAATCAAATCTTAGAATAGAGGCATAGCTATATAAAAGATCATCTAACAATTATTGTCATTACGAATTTCAAATAATAGCACATGTGTCATTAAGTTGCATTGTATAGCATACTTAAAAGAAAGGTGCCAATGTACTTACAAATATCGGAAGTGATTTAACATCTTCATCAATATAACATGATACATGATAAATTTGATAAATTTTGTGTTTTAAAAGCAAAAAAAGGCTATTAATAACGTTATATGTTCTGTATAATAGTCCTACTGGCGTTATATCGCGATTACATTACCAAAAGTGGCTTCTCACAACAAAAATCATACAATGACTTTAAAAATATAGCCCTGTAGAGATTGTGGTGTATAAATACCTCTGTCTTTTCCGTATAAAACCAAAACAACCTTAAAAGCAAAATAACACTATTAATGTTGTTATGTGTTCTGTATAACAACACTACTGGAGTTATGATGCGATTATATTACCAAAACTGGCTTCTCACAACAAAAATCATACAATCACTTAAAAATGTAATCTTATAGAGATTGTAGTGTATAAATACTTCTACCTCTTCTATATAAAACCAAAATAACCTTAAAATCAAAATAATGCTATTAATGTCATTGTGTTCTGTATAACAGTACTATTGGCGTTATGATGCGGTTACATTATCAAAAGTAGCTTCTCAAAACAAAATCATACAATCACTTAAAAAATGCAGTCCTATAGAGATTGTAGTGTATAAATACTTCTATCTCTTCCATATAAAACCAAAATAACCTTAAAATCAAAATAACACTAATAATGCCGTTATGCATTCTGTATAACAGAACTACTGGCGTTATGACTCGATTACAATACCAAAACTAGCTTCTCACAACAAAAATCATACAATCACTTTAAAAAAGTAGTATTGTAGAGATTGTGGTGTATAAACACCTCTTGTAGAGATTGTAGTGCTCCAGTGATGCAAGCACCAAGTAGATTGAGAACCTTTATTTACTCACGTTTCTACAAATAACTGTTGGTTGGAGATGAGTATTGCTTCAGATCAAAGTGGAAATAAAAGAGAGAAGTTTGGTGGAATAGATAGATGTAGCAGAGCCCCGCCTTCTTCTCCCCATTCTCGCGCGTCTGCATCTCCTGCGTGGTTTCTTTGCACGTCTGTTTCTTCTTTTTGTTTATAATTTTGTTTTTTGTATCCTCAAGGGTAAATTTGATATTTTACATTATATTTTATTATTATTTGAGAGAGTAGGCTATTTACCTAAAAATTTGTAAAGTCATGCCTCTTAAATGAAGTTTTGTTTTGACTAGTCTATTTGCACAAAGACCCCTTTTCTTTTTGTTCCTCTGTTCTCTTCTCTGAAATTTATACGCTGCAGAACAAATTTTCTCTTCAATTTCCCTACTCTTTTCTTGAACGGTGATTTTTGCAACTGGCCTCTGTGTCAAATTTTTTGCAATTGGACTCCGTTTCCAATTTCTTTCGGTTTCGAAGCAGATCCGAAGTGAAGGCGCCGGCGGTCCCTAGGTCTTTGTTTTTCCGCTTTCTTATGCATTAGGTCTTGTAGACATCACCATTTATTTGTTTTTCCACTTTTTACTTTGGAAGTTCATGCTTTGTTTCGTTTGACTTGCGGTGTTCAAACTGCTAGAGGATCGATTAAGGTAAAACTTTTTTTTTGTTTTTTTGGTTCTCAAGTCGAATGGGATGTTGAGTGGAAGTTGTTGATTATATTTGTTCCTCTTTACAAATTGGAAGTTCTTGATTATATTTATTAATTGACAAGGGATGTTGACTGGAGTTACTGGAGTTGATTAGGCTGAGAAGAGTTCTATTAATCGGAATGTGGGTCTATGTAGTTTTCGACAACTGTCGACTCGTTCATGTTTTTGAACTTTAAATTTAAACAAGTTTTATTATCATTTCTTATTTTCTCCTTTTTACTGAAAGCTCTGGTTATTGTTTATGTATAATTATGGATATGTCTTTAGTTTGTTTGGTGCTTAATTATATGGCGGTTGAAACTAGAAAAATGTTTTCCCAATTTTCTATTGTACAGGATTTTTTTAGCACCTCGTAAGTATACAGGCCATCCTGACATGAATGTAGACTTTGATTAATTTTGAATCATTGAAACAGTTAAGCTTTTCACGTTTAAAGAAAAAATTTACTTAATTTAGTTAGTGAGAAATTCTTTACTCTTTAGTACAATAATTGATTGATGCTCTGTTATCGAAAATTGAAATTATTTCTTTAAATAAAGTTAAACTAATTCATTTTATCATTAGTATTTATGAAAATCTTGTCATAAGCTGCCCACCTCCACCATTCTCTTCTTTGTATTGAGTAATGATCGGCAAAAGACTAAATACTTCCTCTTCACACACAAAATAACTTTGAACAGAGAATATGAACGAGGTCGTTGCCTTCTTGTGATATAATAATATAATTTGGAATCTATTTTTTTAGTGCACTGTATCCTATTCAGCAACAAGTTTGTCTAGAATACTTTCTTTTTCTCTTACATTTTCATTTCTTGGTCTGTTAAGAGATTGTAATTTTGAAATAATAGATTTTTTTCAAAGCTTTTATTTAATTCATTTATTCTTGAAACTAGGGAGTTTCGGTCAGTAATTATTTAGCAAGTCATAATTGTGATTTCTGGTGGAGTTGCCATTTTTCCAATTTGTTACACCATTATTTCACCCATGAGAACTGCAAGCACACAAGCAAGAGGTCTAACAAGCAAAACAAATCAACCTTCCTTTAATTTCTATTCCTTTTCTTCTCATATTTTGAATATAATTAAGAAATATATAATGTATGATGGAACATGATAATAACCATTGATCAGCTTGTCTCATTTAAATTAAAAATCATATCATTGATGTTACTATTAACTTTTGCACTGGAAATTAACTATCCTATAATCTGTGCTTACAATTGTTTGCTATTGTTCTCATCCTGTAATTATTTTGTTGTCAAGGCTACCACTTGATAGACTACAGAAACTTTGGAATCAAATGCACAAGCAGAGGTGGTGGATTGGATCAGTGATTCTTGTCTACCACCAAGATGTGGTGGGAGCTTTGGTTGAAAGTGATAGTCTTTTGATTCATGAAACGCACAATATTCATATCCACATTAGCTGAAATCTATGATTCAAGTGTCAATTATATATAGTCTCCTGAATTACTTTTGAAATTTGGAGATTGTTCCAGCTTTCTTGCAACCGTACTCAAACCCATAAAAATATTGCACTTTTTGTTGAAAACTCCTCTATTTTTTACTCAAAACAATGCGTAAAGTTCTTTTTATTGGTGGAATAAAGATGGCTTTTTTGGTGTAGAAGTTGCTTGTAGTCTTGAGTTTAAGTAAGAATTATTTTGAAGGAGGAAACAAAAGAAAAATCCGATCTTTGGAGATTTTCTATTTCATCTTTGTTTGCACATGTTCTCTGTGGTCCAAAATAAGTGACTTGGAAAACATACATGAACAAATAATAAAGTTTTAAGGATGAGGGCTTTAAACTAACCAGATTATTATTGTCGGATCATAGTTAAAAAATCAGAGATCGGACTCAACCCTTCATGTTTGTGCTTGTACTATATGTGGTTAAGAATGACACTTTTCCCCCCAGTGGTTGAATCGTGATTGTTCACCTTTTATCTTGTTGGTAGATAATTTATGCAGTGCATTGGGCATTTGAAGAGAAATTCAAGTAATTTGACGACAGCGTAGAAGAGGTGAGACTTTTGTCCATAATGCTTAATTATGTGGTGTTTATGTTTTGTTTTCTTTTATTTTATTTGAACTGGTTTGGGTTTTTCTTTTTCTGTGCTAATAATTGCTTGATTTCTTAATTGTATCTAAACCAAAATGATATGGTGATATTCTCAATAAAAAGATTACAGTTCATTACTACTGAAGTTGTGACTCTGAAGTTAGTCCTCAGCCTATATGTGTATGGTGGGTGAAAAGATGCTTACTGTGAGTTTTTTATGAGATGAAATGAAATGAAATGAATAGGTCTTGATTCTTAGAGGCTCTGCATCTTTTATTTATAAATGCATAACATCTTCTAAAGTTCTCATCATCTAGGGCATATTTTATTACACTTTGTGTACGTGACATGATATTTACACCAAATTTCTCAAATGATTAAGCAATCTAACTTCTTTTATGATTTCAAAAATCTTGTTACACGACACTCTATCTCACATCAGTATTTTGAGTTTTGCACCTCATAGATGTAGACCTTTGAACCCTGTAGTTAAAGATGTATAATTCTATAATTCCCGTTTAATTTTCGGATGGGGTACTTTAATCATTGTGGATGAATGCAACAGGCAGTACTTGACAAGGTTGAATGATAAAGTCAACGACATATTAGTTCTATTTTCCCCCTTCAGATCGGAAGAGCTCGTGTTCAAAACTTTGAAATAGTTGTGAAAAAGTCTATTGAAGATTAGCATCATTGGAGAATTGAAATTCAACATTTGTTTTGTGATATGATATGATGATATATGTAGATTTGAGGTTCAAATCTAGAAAGTAGCATTTTTGAGCATCAATTCTGCAATAGAAACTTTAAAGAAAATGTAGAATAAGTTTTTATGACATTTTATGAATTAGTTTACTTTTGAAACTTTTACGCATTGCAGAAATTCTTTTCTAATGTGTTTTACATGATGAATATCATAAGCTTTTGATTTGTTGTATTTTTAATATCCATGATGTGTAATGAAAAGTAAAATTTCTAAGTGTAAAATACTTGTCTGTTCCTTTCTTTGTTTAGACTTCTCTTTGGTAACTACATTTTTTTCACTTAGAGGCTGCAGGTAACCGAAATTTTAGTTTGAACAAAATAATGTTATTTCTTGAGTTGAATAATTGTCACATTTTAACTTTCAAAGTAAATTTATATTTCATTATTTGACGACAAAAAAATATTAACACATCAAAAGTTACTGCATTTTCTTCATGTTGGAATTTTATTTCAACACCACAAGAATTTTGGCATGGCTTTAAAGCCTCTGCATTTATTCAACTACCTTTCAGTTTTACCAGTTAATTCCAAAGAAATATGTTAATACTAAATAAAAAGTCTTAAAATTAAACGAAAAATAAATGATTTCAAACTGTGACACGTGCAACGCACGGGCCGCACCTTGTAAAATTTAAAAATACGAAAAAAATATTTTAATTGTGAAAAATTTTCCAAAAAATTGCATTTGTTAGTAAATTTAATTTAATTAACTGTCTTCCATGTCACATTCTATTGACCCTGCTCCTGTGAAAAACGAGTCGCAAGTAGCCCTGCACTATGTTCCGCCAAAGCCCTGATTAGTGTTTTATCAATTTATTTAATGTTTTTATGTGTTCTTTTAAAATTTTCACATTATTTATTTTTAAAATTTGCTTAATTGAGATTTGGCCAAATTTAATTGATCTATTTTTTGCAAACTTCAATTGATGAAAAAAATAGTTGTTGAATGGATAATGATTACTAATTACTAATTAATACGTAGAGAGTGTCAAGTCTAAAAACATACCAAGACAGAACAAAAGAGCCTTTCAGATTGACTTGAGTAATGCTATCCACCAAAATAAACTTAATGAAGAACATAATAATGCTATAATGGACAAAGGAAAGTTGCTGAAAAAAGGAAAATTGCCGAAAAATAGAAGAGATTTAGTGGAATTTACTAAGGGAAAAATAACCAATTACCATATTTTAAAATGAGAATGTAGACATTCAAGAGGAAAGTTCAAAATGGGAACAAAGGGAAGAGAATTTGCAGCAAAGGGGAAATAAATACAAACTTAAAAGGCAAAATTGGCACCACAAACAAAGGTAAGGGAATAAAATGACCGAAAGAGTTGCCACGTGAAAATGAGTGGGAAAAAAAAAGGAAGGCCACTTAAGTGAATTCGTTTTAAGTTTGCACATGTTGACGCATTTATTGATTGTCATGTGCATATACATTGTTGACGGGCTTTTTTTTTTCCCTTTTTTGAATAATGCTATCTAGAACTACTGGTGCTTCGCACCATATCAAGGTGGCATTAAATGATAAATTAAATTAAGTGATTAATTAATTAATTTATTTAATTTCACTTATCATTTAATGACATATTAGATGTCACCTAGACTAGTGCCAAGCACAACTGGTGCTACATAGCGTTATTATTTTTTTTGGCTGACAACGAGAGCATTATGATTTTGTAAATTCTGATCGCAAGTATGGAAATACATGGAAAGAAAATGAATTCTAAGCAATTGAATTCTCTAGAATTAATTTTCCTGGGAAATGTCATCTCCACGTGTTTGATTAACTTAATTTTTCACCTAGAAATAGTAGTTATTTTCTATCTTTTGGTGTTTAATAGCTATTATTTTCTATGGAACAATCTTTTTTTTCCAATTTTTTTTTATTTTTCTTTTTGAACAATTATTTGATAGCCATTATCTTTCTTTCACATGAATTATCAAGTTTTCTATATAAATTGTATTTTTTTCAATGCTTTAGCCTTAGAATGATTGATCTACTTAGACTTGTCATTTCGTCTTATTGGACTTCCTCTCAAGTAGTAATAATTGACTTGCTAAATGTACTAAAATTTGAACAGTATTGATATTACGAGAGTTTTTCATTAGCTTACATAGGATATTATTGGTGCACAAAACATGAAGAAGATAAAATAAAATTATGGGCTTGAATGACGATGTATAATTAGAAATTGTAAAATATCCATACGGTCTTATATGTGTTAACATTAGCAAGAAATATATGTAATATACATAAATTTAGCTACAGTCCCTACGATCACAACCATTATTAAAAATTCCAACCCAAAAAAAAAAATTTCTATTGAAGGATAAAAATTCTATTTTGATACTATTGTTTCAAAAAAGCTACTGTTGTTTTAAAACAAGACTCAAAAAAAGTATATGAATTTAATTTTAATACATTAATTAATGCAGGATAAAGTAGAAAAACCTTGATCAAAGTTGAAGAATCATCATTGAACTGGGGAGAAGAATTCTTGAATGAAATTGATTGCAAAGAAATGTAGGGCTTCCCAAGGATACGTCTTTTCCCCCCTTTGCAAACCAACATTTTTTTTATGCTTGTAATGCAATTTATTTGTGTTTTTTAAATTAAAAAAAAGCCCAATATTAGGAAATATATGGAATTCCAATTTCTTGAAAAACAAAAAACCTCCCCCAAAAGGAAAACATTTTCCTTGTTTTCAAGAAAAATATGATCACGTGACTAAAAGTAGGAAAACATTTTTCAAAGAATTCTTGCAATCAATGTGTCTTCCAGCAGTGAATCTAACTTTGGCCTCACGGCCCTTATGGTTTTAAGAGTGATTTGTGAGACTACTCAGCTAAATTGGTACTAGAATTGCCATATATCAAGATAAATTCTCAAGTCCTAGGTTCAGGGTTGGAGTCCTAAGGATGCGACTCCTATAGGGAACGGGGTCTCATAAAACCTACAAGATCAGCTTCCTGACGTCGTTGCAAAAAAGACACGTCAATATAAAACACGGAATATATTGTTGGAAGGGCTGAGGGACTTGGCTTGCAATTTGAGATCAATATACTTAATTGCATGTGAGGGATTCTTGAAATTTTAAGATATAGCACTTGACCCTGAAGTTCTTGAATTCCTATTTTAGTCCTTCAAGTGATGGACTATAGGTCTGAGTCTCTATTAAGTCCTAAATTTTCGTTGCAAGGGCACTCTGTGCATCTACCGTAAAGAGGCGACAATTCCTTCATCTTTCCACCTTTTTTCAAATTGCACGAAAATTCTACATTTCAAAAATAAAATAGAGAGTGAGAAAGCCTTAAATAAGGGTGAACTTTGTGAGACCAAATAATAGAGGGACAGTCCAGAAAAAACAGTTTACAATTCTGGCTTTGTCTATACTGTGTGTTTGATTGGCAATGATTTTTAATGGAAAATGAGGTTTTTTACTCAAATTTCTACCTTTGTGGTGTTTGATTCGCATTTTTTCTATTAAAAATATTTTTCATCTTTTGGTTACATAACCATATTTTCCTTGAAAATAAGGAAAATATTTTCTCATGAAGGGCATAGATTTTTGTTTTCTAGGTTATTCATATTTTTTCTCGAGAATTTCACTTCCAATCAAACATATTGCAATCCATTTTCCATGAAATTTAATTAACGGTAATTCAATTGACAGAAAAATATTTTCTTTCCAACTAAATTTCATGCTTATAACCAAACGCTAGTTTTTTTTTTCTTTAGAGCATACAATTTGCGTTTATCTTTGCGGACTTTTATGGGACAACATCACCCGCTTCAACTACTTTGGCTATGATTTCAATAATAATGACATTATTTTCACCATGATGTTCATCTATACATTAACTACTATTTTATGGTCAATATTTAACTACCTACTACAGCCATTCTAAAAAGATAGTCTAATTGTTATATCAAGCATGTATTTAATTTTTTATTTCCATGTTTACCCCTATTTAATTACTACTTTGGTACCTTGATATTTAAAATAAATTTTAATAGACACTCATATCATTAATTAGACATGAAGGTTAAAATTAGAAGAAAACCTATAAAATTAATATTCTAATAAAATTAACAACTATTTCTTAATCCAGGTAAAATTACCTACTACTCTATCTTTGTGGGACAAAAGTAGTATATGATATTCATACTCCTTTGTCCGACAAAGATAATTCTCTTTCATTTTTTACGTAAATTTAAAAAATCATTTATTGTTATTAGAAATATACAATTTAATAATATATTTCCTAATATACATTTTAGATTTAGTTAATATTTTAGTTTAGTTATCATTTGTTGTTGATTGCTATGCACTATAAATGAGTGTATATTAGAAAATTAAAAAATTAACTTAGGAAAGAGGTATATAAATTAGGACAGATAAAAAGGAAAAGAGGAATATCTTTTTCAGACAGAGAGAGTAATATACATATGACCATATTACTGGTATTGTGAAGTTGTTTAATACTCTTATTGGTATCGCACTCATGCGTTGTACGGGAAAAACAATAAAAAGTGATTAAAAACAAATTTACCAAAATAAATTTTCTTAAAGTCTATTATCATACAATAAATAATAAAAGAGTTAATATTATAGCAAATATCATAAATTTAAATAAATTCTCATATACAATCCGTTTGAGTAAAATAATTAGAGTACTTGTAGAAGGGTGATTAAAATAAAGAAACCAAATTCAAAACGTTAAATTGAATGAAAATTCAAAACTAATTTACATGCCAAACTTCTATTTATTAGGAATGAGGAAAAAAATAAAGTATTATGTCATATGGTGTTCCCTAACTCTTACTTCTTAATAGAGTACCAGAAGAGAAAAGATTAATCGAAACAAATCCTCAAAATAAAAAAAAAACCATAAATTGAACCTAGGGAGGTTTGAAAATTCTATGTAATACATATTCATTCTCTAACAATTCCATTATTATCATGAAAATTGGTTAAAATTTTCTTATGAGCACAACTATATCAGAAATCAGAATTGAACCTAAGGCATATTGAAAACTCTATGCAATTACTTTAAAAAAAAAAGAAAAAAATAGTAGAAGCGCATAAATAAATGTCCGAATCGGCATACAAAATCCACAAAGGAGAACCTTAACAAACACGCTCAAAAAACAAATATTGTCTTAAAATAAAATAGGAAAAAAGTTAGACGTATTAAAATGTCCAAAATTGGCAAAGATACTGGTTGAATCTGGGTCTTCAAGTAACCCCAAAAGCATATATTGTGTACAGAAAACGGACATCGTATGTAAACTTTGTGACTTATATTTTCTAAAAACCGAAAAATGGAGAAGAAAAAGAAAAAGAAGGCAATTTGATGGAATTAGAAAAAAGGATAGGAAAACGTTTTTTGGCAATTTAGTTCCCGTTATATATACTAGTAATACACCCGTGCGTTGCACGAGAAGACTAATTCTAATATAAAAGAAATTAAATTTAATAGAATAATAAAATAAGTACATATTTATTTCAAAAATTCAAGAAGTTGAAAGTAATAGTCAATCCAAATGACTCCATTCAAACTCGTCAAAGATTTTATGTATTTTTTATTTATCTGGTAATATAGCAAATGTTGAATAAGTAATAATACACATAATTAGAGTTAAAGAAACGGGGAGTCAACTATCGCCATTAGAAGTATATAAGAGAATAAGGATGTCAATATTACATTCCTACCATCAATAAATATTCATCTGGGCGAAATAATTAAAAAGAAGGTTTATAGGCCAAATAAGAAAGATTACTTTATTAAAGAAAAGGTCTAACAACATGTATTTAATATGTACATGCCTGAGTAGATAATACACCAAGAGTCAATACCTTTGTAGTCTAATGGTATCTTTGTTAATTGTTTACACTCTTCGCTAACAGTTCGGTTCTCCTCCTTAAATTCCCTTTGTAATGTTTAAATAAAAAAATAAAAAAAATAACTAATACACCAAGAGATATTCAATAACTATCAAAAATGAGGCTGGAAATGAGTTTTGAAGATAATAAAGTAGCAACTATCTGACTCGTAAAGATATAGTAAGACTGATAATGACAATTTAAAATGTTATCAAATAAGTAGTTGAAGCAATTATTCAAAAATGCATAATTGATTGGTCCAAATTAATTTCATAATTCAGAGCAACTCCAAATTAACAATAATTTTATTTATATTATTAAACTCGACCATTCAATTTTGAACTTTTCAGAATTGTACGGTATGAAGGTTAAAAATTTTATTTATGATAAATATATATTAAAGGGAGATTATCCTCTAAACAATAACTTTGATTCATCATATATCATCATATCATATCATATAATATATAATACAAGAGTTTTCAATATAATATATAATACAAGAGTTTTCAATTGGATTTGGATTATCAATTGCAATTTCCCCCCCAATTATTTTGCTGACCTCATCATGATGTCACACAATAATTTGGGCCAAGTTATCATGATGTTGCACATTGATTTGAGCCATAATACTACCTCTACAGATGGTGCTCCAATTGGTTTTATTTATTTATTTTATTTACTGAATTTATGAAAGCATAGTAATTCCTATAATAAGTGAATGAAAATAATGATCCGTCAATTAACATAAATTGGCCTTAAAGATGCAACTTTCCCTTAAATTACCGTGCTTTCATATATCTTTCCCTTTCTTAGACTCTTTGAATATACGGAAACCAAATTATTTTATTTATTTAATTTATGAAAGCATAGTGATTCTTATAATAGGTGAATGAAACTGATGCTCTGTCAATGAAATAAATTATCTCAAAGACGAACTGCTAAAATATTATTAGAATAATCATGAAATTCTTCTTTACCCTTAAAGACACACCTTTCCTGAGAATTATTATGTCTTCATATATTTTTCTCTTATCCTTTCAATCTTCAATCTTCTTATCATTTTCAAAATTCATTCCATAATTCCTCCCCTTCTAAAATCACAAAATTTTATGTTCATATAATTTTCAAATTTTCGTTTCTAAGAATCTTTGAATCTATGGAAATTATAAGAATATTTTATGTCCATAATTTCTATTATTATTTAGTGTCGTACATTACATGAAAATTATAAAGTCAAATGAAATTTTCTCGAAATTGTGATAGTTTATGTATCATAGGTATTGTATAGGTGTAGTGATTATATATATATATATATATATATGATTCGTGATGCATTTCTTGTACGACACGTGGCAATTACATTTTAAGTATTGTTCTTTACTGTTGTTCTAATTAGATAAAGTTTTTTAAATTATTGTCTACAAAAATTTAACGTTGTTGTTTGCCATGCACAAAACTCTAGATATGTAAAAATATATATATATATTTTTTGTTCAAGAAATTAAAACTCAACTACTATTGATCTCCATGATATGGTTCCTTAGTGAAACTCTTGTAAATAGAGATCAGTTTGCAATTAGCGTAGTTTTGTCAATATATAAGTTTTGTCAGTGCAAGTTAACTCACTAAACTAGATAGCTCAAAAAAAGGAACACCTATATTAAAACGAAATTAAAAAGAAAAAATTAGAAAACTTATAAGCCTCATTTTCGAGTTTTAAAATTTAAACTATTCTTATTTGGATATTCATCAAGAGTTTTCAATAATTTATATTAGCTTATTAGTTTTTCATATTCCTTTTTTATTTTAGTTTGCTCATTTCTTTTTTTTTTAGCATTTATATATGATTTGAGTTTTTACAATTTTTTATTATCTGCTATCGATGTAAATTTAACGGCGAGTAAATGTTCCATTTCTTATAAATTAGTATTTTTCAGAATTATTCTTCCTGCTATTGCTCGAAAATGAAGGCACTATAAACTAATTATCTTGTATTATCCTCTATTTATTTATTTATTATTTATGTTTGTTTAATTTTCAAAATTTCTTTCTCAAAGTCATTGATAATGTAGAAATCAAAATTTATTTTAGAAGAACTTAGAAACCTATCCCAAATTAACTTATATTATAAATGGAAATTTAGTTCAGAATAACTTGAAGCAAATCAACTAATTTATTCTCTTCTTTTTTTTGTGCAATAAAAATCTATTTATTTGTATCACATCAATAGTTAAAGACACATAATGTGTGAAAATTTTGTGAACAAAGAGACATGGAATCCACAAGAATAAAAGGAATAGCACAAAAAAATTAATCCTTCTCTTCTGATTATCTGATCTTATTTTCCTTTTTAGAATGTCCCACATATATGATCCCTTTTATATTAAAAAGTCTAACTTGTATTTTTTTACAAATATATCTCTATTTAATATTTTAATTATACCTATCAATTTTGAATTTTATTCATAAAAAGGGTATGTTGGAAGAGTGCTTTCTCAATAGTGTGAAAATTCTTATCTGAACTTATATCGAGTGGATACGGGTATGTACATGCCCGGTACATATTATTAGACTGCTAACTAATAATGTTAAATAAGTTAGATGATTTAAAAGTAAAATATAGTAAAACATTAATCTAGTACATAAGCAGAAAACTATTAATATAATATTAATAAAATATTAACTTAATGCATCAAATACTAAATCAAAACTGTATATTTATTGTTTTTGTTGTTCAAATATTTTATTATTCATTATTATTGAAGTTTTTTGAAAACTAGTCTTCCCGTAGAACGTATGAGTGAGAGGCTAAACTCATAGTTGCAATAGTTGATTGTGATATGATTATTTGTAGGAATGACAATGAAGCGGATTTAGGGCAGGTTAGCCATATCCCAGACCTGCTCCACGAGTTTTGAAGTCACCTCTAACGTGCCCCAAACCTACAAATTCATAGGGCGAGTCAAGTCAGGTCAGGTCATGGGGTGGGTGGGACGCCACCATGATCCATGAAAGGACTCATGAATTTTTTCCTCTTCCAATTAAAGTTACATGTAATGTATTATTAATTGATGAACGTAGAATAAAACAAAATCTTTATTTGAAATTTTAAATTTCCCAACATTAACTAATATAATAACATGATTATTTCAATTTGATACAAAAAATATTTCAAAGAAATAATATAATAAAACAATAAAAATAAATTGCCATGAGTTTATGGGTAAATGGGTTAAATTGTCATCATTAAAAATCTCTACATATTTTTAGAACTAAATTTATTATTAAAAAAAAAGAAAATACTTGTTGGGTCACGGACCTATAGGATGGGTCTAACCTGACCCGCAACCACCCTAGACCCATAACGGGCCAGACAATGTTGCCCTATACCCATCAATTTACCTTGATTAGGCGTGGTAGGTCAATCCTATTATATGCAGGTCTCCCTGAATTTATGGGTCATGAATAAAATTTTCATCCATAATTATTTGACTTCTAATTATTACAATTTTATATAGGTTGGACGTGTAAACTTGCGCGACGTGTTTAGAGGAGACCAGAATTATGAACTCAGGTATTTTATTACAAATATCCCATGTTGAATTGTAATTTGCATATCAGTTCGTAATTTTATACAATGCATCTGGTATATTGTACTTTATTTATGACACGATTTCCACACTTACATGTCAATTTTAATATGAATATACACTATGACTCTACCCGTACAATGCACGGGTGAAAAAATTATAGTTAATTAATAATGACTTCAAATTATCAATTGATTTTACACAAATAACCAGAACTAAAAAAAAAAATTCTATTACAATCTTAGAAAAACATTACTTGTTTGCCAGTAAAAAGTCTAATTCTTTAAAAGGAAAAAAAAATACTATAAAATGATAGTAAGTCGAAATTATTTATTAAAATTAAGTTCTATATAGGATAACTATCACTAGAAAAGGAAAGTTTGAGAATTTAAGCTTTGAGTTGGGAAAGCGATACGAATTGATTATGGTAAAAAATAATAATAATAAAATAATAATAAAATAAAAATAAAACTAAATCGATTGAAGATGTAGGTTAGGAGTCGTTGGAAAGGGAAAATTTGAAAAGAATAAGGATTCAATTGGAAAATAGATAAGGATTCAGATTAAAACAAAAAAACCGTAAATAATAATAAATCAAAATCAATTACCGAGAAAGTCTTACTGCAGAAGATACCGCAAGAAAATGGGCAGGAAAAAGGAAAAATCACGTAATTTGTATATTAATAGATTGCCTTTGACGGAATTAGAAAGTGAAAAAGGGTGCAAGAATTTTTTTTTGGCAACTTAGTTCCCTATATAAGAGTAGGCAATTTCTAAAAAATTTTTGGGGGAGAGAGAGAGAGAGAGAGAGAGCGCAATTTGACTGAATTAGAAAGTGAAAAAGCGTGGGAAATTTTTTTTTAGCAACTTAGTTCCATATATATATATATATATATATATAAGGGTAGGCAATTTCTAACATAGTTTTCGGAAAACCAAAAAAAAGGAAAAAAAAAAGAAAAAACAGAGAAGAAAAGGAAAACGAAGGCAATTTAGCATAATAAGAAAGTGAAAAAGAGCGGAAAAACTTTTTATGAAAACTTAGATCCCTTATATATATATATATATAAGCGTAGGCAATGTTTAAAATATTTTCGGAAACCAAAAGAAAAAATGAAAAAAGGGGACAAGAAAAGGAAAAAAGAAGATAATTTAACAGAATTAGTAAGTGAAAAAGGATAGAGAGAGAGAGAGAGAGAGAGAGAGAGTAGGAAATGTTTTAGAAAAAACTCAAAAAAACAGAGAAGAAAAGGAAAAGTAAGTAATTCAATGGAGTTAGAAAGTGAAAAGAGGGGGGAAAACTTTATAGAGAGAGAGAGAGTCTAAAAAATTTTCAAAAAACCGAAAAAAAAAACAAGAAAAAAGAAAAACTGAAAGGCTGAGAAGAAAAAGAAAAAGAATGCAATTTGACAGAATTAGAAAGTGAAAAAAGACAGGAAAACTTTTTTTTAGTAACTTAGTTCCCTTTACACACACACATATAGATTAATTCTTCCTGTAAACATCCAACGACTATTAGTATATACTAGTCTGATTGTAATTTTATATATGTCCACTTCATTGTTAAATTCGGTATGATTTTAGTGCCAAATTATACAGATGTATATAAAATGATGTGGAATCCAAGTGCATTTCTCATTATAATTCGCTCTAATCAATTTTCAAATATATTGCATGATTTGTGATGAGACACAATGATTGAATAGAGATCCAGGTCCTTTCACGAAGATTGAATACTGCATGAAGGCCTCGCATTTATTGTCACCCCCAACCTCAAGGAAAGAAAAAATTAAGATCATTTGTTGTGTCACATTTGATCATTTGTGAGGCCCTTTATGCAAGGAAAAAGAATCGTGTGTTTTTTATACACTAGCCGACTCCCACAAAAAATGGCAGACGAGATACAATATATTGCAATTGGATAAAACATCAAAAAGACTTTTCTTTGCCCAAGAAAAAGAGCTAAAAATGGGAATTCTCTTGTTCACATTTGCTATTCAGGATTGCCTAGTCTCCAATAATGATAATCGTGGTACAAAAACAAGTGATAACTCATTGAAATGGGAAAGTGAATTGAATCCCCTATGAGCAATACCATTAGTCTTTGGGTTCGCACTGCTATTCGTGGTTATCTCATGAACATTCTTAGATTTCCAGGTGCTCTATATGCCAATTCAGTTCTAGTCGTGGTTTTTGCTGTGCTTCATAATGGTCATCAATACTGACAATCGTTTCTGAAAAGGTTTAGAAAAGTGCGTTTTGTAACTATGTTCAACACCATCATAATGCTTGCCTAGCTGGGTCTTATGTTCTCTCTATTAGGGTTACTGGTTATCTTTCTTCTTTTTTTTTCCCTGTTAAACAAATTCATTTCATTTCATTGGAAAAATACCACTGAAACGGCTCAGACAGGCAAAAGGGCCCAAAGGCCATGGTCTACCAGAGCCCCAAAATGTGAGCTTCACCAAAATGAAAGGCTGAAAGCCTCTCAGCCCAATAAAGACTACCATACATTCAACAGAAAAGAAAAACACTAAAAAGTAACAGCAATTAAACTACAGATAAATCAACCATTAGACTAAGAGAAAATTAGGCCTGGCACTATTTTTTTCATTTAAATTCAGTATATACTTATGTTTTAAATATTTTGCAGATTTACACTTATTTCTTGCAGTTTTACCTACTCTTTTTATCAGGCGTTTTTTAATTATTTATTAACTATTTGAATTTTTTTTTGGTCTACTATATCTAAGCTTCATCTTTGGATTCATATGTAATTCTCTCACTGTAATCTAGTAAAGCTCATATTATCATCAACTTTGTGTATATTTTTTAAATTTAAATACACATTTTATCCATACTTATCTCTATAGTATGCTTAATTAATTGACAAATTAATTTATTATTAATTATTTGATAATTTTTTAAAAAGAAAATAAAAAGAATGACGTGAATGGGATTTTGAAGCCAACCTTTGTTAGTCTTCTTTTCTATTCGATGGCGTTGACACCAATCCTGTGTTGCGTGGTGACTTATATTCCTCAACAAGATAATAGGTATCCTTTATATTCCTACTCATTAATACATGTCTGTCTTATGTTTGGTTGTTCTTTTCATTTCACGCTTATCTGTTTTACACGTCAATAGTCATTTGTGAATCTCTTTTTGTATTTTGTTTGTCATTTTTCTTTTTTTGTTTGTTTCCTGTAGGGGGATTGCGGTATATTTATCATTTAAGTATACGTAGTATATTTACGCCACATTTCATAGAGTCTACTGAACACTATATATGGTGTTCAATAGATTATGTGTCAGGATTTCATTGGACACATTGAGGGACCCATCTCCTAATGTGTCTAATGGAATCCTACCACATAATCTATTAGACACCATAGGATGGTATCCAACGGAGTCTATAGAAAAACCGGTATATTTACCACAACAAGTTGGAAAAGATGCACAAGACGTTGGAGAAGATGTCTCACTCATTTGACATGGTGATAGTTCGAAAGAATATGGTGGTCTGACTCTTCAAATTTGTGATGGAGAAGCCTTAGACAAAGATAAAGAACATAGTATAAATGTATTGACGGATAGTGTTTTTGATTTTTGGTCTAGTGCTTATTGTTAAGGGATAAATCCTACATTGACTAAATATAAAAATATAAATCAACATATAAATATTTAGGCTACTCCTCTTAGAAAGTTGACCTTTTAAGATGGAACCTCATGTCTTAATATATTATCAGATCCGGTCAAGCTCAAATGAGCAATTCGATCCAGTGAAGACTCAAATGAACACGCGAATTTCAAGATTTATTTGCTCTAACGAGCCACAATTTTGCGTGGGCATATTAAGGGATAAATCCCATATTGACTAAATATAAAAATATATATCAACATGTAAGTATTTGGGCTACTCCTCTTAATATGTTGACATTCATATTTTAATACTTACCAGTTCATGGGGTGTTTATTTTGATACAGTTGAATGATACTCCCTTCTCATTTTCTCTTTTCAGTTTCCCTTTTACCCTAGCATTAGTGTTTTCTTTCTCTTGTATTTTTTTATTTTTTATTTTTTTTTTCGCTTTCGACTGTTTGAAATCTAATAGTTTTTGTTTTGGATGATGATGTTGTTCAGTTGCCCATGAATAAGCTAGTTCCAATCCTCTAAGTATTTTGTTGTAAATTGCTTTATATAGTAGCTTGGTCTTGTATGAGACGATGTTATGAGTTGATGTGCTTGTCTAATACGGATCTTAAATACTTTTGCGCTTGCATGTAATTGTTTTACGGGGGCAATCTTTTGCCTACTGAATGACCATCGTTACTATTCCCAATATTGCTTTTATAGTTGTGTAGTTGTTAGCTGCTACACTTTGGGGATACGCAAATTTTATGATGTTGTCTCTTTTGCACTTAGGTTTATTATGTTATTGTTTCCTTTGCACTATTTAAATCTTTAGTTTTGGTATTAAGATTGCATAAAATCTTGTAGTCTAATGGTTTAGTTCCTGGGAGTTTTAGTGCATCATATACTTTAATGTCCTTTTTTTATTTTTTTTTAGTTGTTGAAACTCTATATTCTCTTAGGTGGTATTGGGTCGATAGGATGGATGATATGGTACTGATTATACGATACAGCCAGGCAATATTGGTTTCTAGTTCATATAAATACACTAGGCAATACATTTCTTATGCTTCCTTTGAAATTTGAACAATGGTGTATTCAGTGAAGTCAAGTTGAATAGGAAATGTATCTAATTTTTGAATAGAAAGGCTTTATTATTAGAGGGTTTTATATTTCGATACACTGAGATGTTACGCTATTTGTTTGTCCATATGTTCACATGTTAGCGACTTTTTAGTTAGTTGAATGTGTTGCCCGTTACATGTCTTATGGTTCCATTATCAACTATGATCAACAGTGTGCGTAGTGAGTTCAAGAACGACATAAGTAATGTAACTAAATGTAGGAGGCAAACACAACTTTATAATGGCCAAAGACTTGTCATTTAGATAACATCACAAATTAAATAAAATATATTAAATAACCAATCTATATTTATCATAACCAAGATCATATTCTCAGAAATGTTCATAAATTAAAAAGATCGATACTGAAAGCAAGAAAAAAAAAAAGCAAATAATGAGGCTTCATTTTATTTCATTGGTGACAAGGCATTTAGTTTCCTGCACAGTAGTCCTCCTATGCATATGTGGCACTCATGGAATCATCATCAAGTTGACTCGGGGTCCAATGGTGCTTGCAAATAAATTTTATGGTGGGCGTGTCAAAGTTTGTCAACAACCAACATCAGTGTTTTCAGAAATATCTGTACATTGTTCGACTCATTTGTTGCTAACTCGGCTCAATCTCCATTGTGTTGCTGATACATTCAATGAGTTCACGATACAAACATTTGTCTTGAATCAATATGCTAGAATCCCCATGATTTTTATACTCCCTGAATGCATTCCAAAAGCCATCATAATATAACATGACAGTTATCATCTAAAGAAATCTTAATTCCTGTAGATGTCAAATATTTAGCTTAACAAACGTTTGACATTTACTTACTTTCTGGAATTATGAAACCCACAGCTTTTCCTAAAATCTTAAAGCATCTTAATGTATTACAAAATCAGTAAATTGAATCCAGAAATTACACCATTGAATTTGTATTAATTTGTCAAGTGCACTCCGTTTAAAAGATATCATTAACTTTATCGTACTCATATATAAGGATTAATCAGTAAAAGTTGGAAAATATCATTGATAATCAGCCATACCTCATTCCAGAAATGTTTATGGCTTGCAGAGTTCTGATTCTGTCTACGTTTCTTGCAGGGTTCTTGCTCCTGGTTTTTCTGTCTATCTTTCTCAAAATTTCGGATTTTGGGATAACTAATCATTTTAAATATAATACACACATGCACTGGTGTTTGAATTACCAGGGAAGAGTTCTAATTGAGTTTGAAGATATGACCATGATTCCACCAAATCCCACTAAATCTGCAAAGAGCGTAACTGAATTCAGTTACTGTGTTTCTGAGTTGATGAAAAGAAAAGGATTTTATTTCTTTACGTTTTTTAAATTACCATTTAATTTTTTGAGGAAAAATTACCATTTAATTGATTTTCAAATTTACGCTCACCTAAATCTACAAACAGCATAGGTATTTTTGCAATTTTCTCATGTGCTGGTGTATTTTCAAAGTTGCACGCCAATTTTCAACCATTTACCTAAAGCACCATAGACTAAACCACCAACATAGAAGAAAGGTATAAATGAACAATCAGAATCAGGGAATAAATTCAAAGACTTCCTGCGTCTCTGTCTCGCTCCCCATCCTTCAAACATGTTCAATTGCAATGCTATAAGAAAATTTAGGTTTTCTTTGCACATCTTCTCCATGGTAATTCTGTAATGCCCTGTAAAAAATAAATAAATAAACCATGACAACATTATTAAGAAAACATTGAATTCAATTTAATAAATTGGAAATGAGGCATCTTGAACTTAGGGTGCATATGCTAAAATAAGAACTCTAGACTCATTTATATACGACTCATAACTTTTCAATTAATAAATTAAAATTAAAATTAAATATAAATCCTAAATTTGATCATAAAAGAATATATGAAATTGAGAACCTAAATGAAGTTAAGCTCAAATAGAAAATTTGTTTATTTTAGAAAAGTAACTCTTAGTAATGCAAGGACATGTGGTATTTTTTTGAAAATAATCCTAATAATAGCTTAATCGGCTATAACTCGTAGATTATCCCATGGCCTCCTTCTGTGTATGTAACGGCACTTAGCATAAATAACAATAAATAGAAACTCCTTAGACAATTATGAAGGATGGACTATCTTTGTATGTATGAACTGTTCCACCGTTTGAAGAATTGAACACTGGACAGTGTTTTTCCATAGTAACCAGATTTCCCATTGTTATTAGCCACAAAGTAGTGGAACCCCATGGTTAAACTAAATGACGGGAGTTGAGATGTCTCCACCAATGGTTCAATGATGACCAATAATTGTAAGTTATGTTTGTGGATCAAGTAATGTATTCTGCTTCGAGCATTGCTCTTAGCCACTCCTATTACATTCTAGACTAGAAGAAAGCCTCTAGTTCTTCAGAATCGCCACTGTAGTAGTCTCTATCTAATTTCTTTTGTAGTCCATACAATAGGGCAAATGGATTTGCATCTGACAATTCTTTGAGAAAGGCTAGAGAGTGGGCCTGTTTGGTTTTGTTGTCTAATTTTATAGACCAGTCCACATGATCTTTTTCACCTTCTTACCATTCTTAGTTCTTCCTTTGTGGGCTAAGTTTAACTCCCTTGCTTGGGCCTGATCGCATATCTCAGCCTATTTAGATCTCATGGTTTTTCTATTGACCCTCTTTTCCCAAGCTTTTTCCAGCCTAAGTAAGTTCCTTTTCCAGATCGGTGTGTCTTCAGTAAAGTATTCTACTAAGGATTCCTCGTAGAGCTCATCTGATTCCTCATTAGTCTCTTCATGTGTGTTTCCAGCTGGTTCTTTTGTCCTACTGGAGGTACTTTTGCTTGCTTGGTTACTATTCAGCTCCACCCTTTGATAGTTTCCTGCCTGTAGAGTATTTTGAGTTATATGTTGACTAATTTGGGATTTGGATGTACCCTGATTATTTTTTGTTTCTGATTGTTTTCTTGGAAAGTTGACTTTCTCTTTTCTACGTGTGCTCTTCCGATCTCTCCTTGGTGCTTTTTGGCTGTACTTTTGTCCCTTGCTGCCCCTCACTGATCATGTACACCAAGCTTGTTTCAGCAGCTGGACTGGAATCATTCACTACTACTTTTCCTTTGCTGGGTCCCTGATTTTGGGTTGTTCTAGTTGTTTTTCCAGCAAGCACTGCTCGCGGTTATGTCCCAAGTGGAAACAGTGACTGTAATAGCTCATTATTTTTTCAGACAATTTGTTGCCAGAAACCACCTTGGTCCAGTCCAATCCACACCCTTTCCGACATCGTTTGGAGACGTCTATTTTAATGCATGGCCTAGCCACACTTGGACGAATTTTTAGTGCTGTAGCTTTGTCCACACACAAAGGCTTTTCTATTGGATTCACAATGGATAAAATTACACCATAATGTTGAGAGAAAATGTGAGAAAGTCTAGGTAACGAGACCCAAACCGGAACCATAGATGATTCTCTGTCGACTCTAAAATTCCGATCCCACTTTAGTATTCGTATAGGGACGCCTTGAATAATCCACTTTGATCTCTTACATACGTAGATAATCCCCTTCCAGCTGAAAATGGATCAGAATATACTTACAATCCAACCATCCGACAGTCTGTTGGCCTCTAAACTGCAGATTGTGGAACGCATTTCAGATAGTCTCAATCTTCGAGTGAGAAAATTTTCTAATAAGAATAAACTTTGCTGGCCTTTCCAATTCATTCATCTTCCTTTTGAATGACTGGTGAATATCCAATGCTACTCTAATTCACATAAAAGGTCTCCACCCACCAGTGAAGGCCATAAACGATCCCATTAAATTTCCTATGTGTTGAGCCATTTTCTCTGAAAAGAAACCAATTGGTATCTCACGCTTCTGGACTAGAAACATGCATTAAACACAACTCCACATTCATTGGATTCTCATTCATTCCAAGTTATTGCACTAATAGCAAGTGTTGATCGAATGTCCAACGGCTCCCATCCAACATGTAAGGAGTTGAAAAATACATGCACAACAGAAAAACAAATAACTATTCAATTCCTACCCCTACGATCGACATTGCACTTAGAAAGAATTAGTGTTAAGAAAATACCTTTTAATGAATGCCGTGGATTCCACCATCTAGCTCTAACAATAATCCACACGACAAGATGGTTCGAAGCGGATTTATGGGAGTTTGTTTAGACTTCTATCAATTTAATATGCTAGCAAGAAATTTATAGAATATCCACGATTTTATCATATAAAATTATATGAATTTTCCCATGTAAACCCAAAAAATAAGACATCTACGAAACAAAAACATATTTACACTTGGGCTTACAAGTGAACAGGGCAATTAATAATTAATTCAATTAATTAATTCGGTCTGATCAAACCCGGTCCAACTAACTAAACCTTGGACATTAATTCCGACGCAACACCCTATTCATATCGATACCATGGAAGAACTGGAAAATGTATAATCCACACGTGAGTTCCATTATCTAGGCACCTTTGAGAGGGCGCGAAAATGATGCAAGGGTGTGTGTTCTCACTGGCGGAGATAGGGGAGAGCCTTCCTGGGCCCCGGCCCAGGCCTGTCTCCGCAGAAGCCTCTTAACAATATAAAAAAAAAAAAAATTTTTAAGGGCCGGCCTAGGGATATTTGAAATTGGGCTCGGGGGAACCAAATGGGCGGCCAAGCTGGGGTTTTGTTGTAGCACCCCAAAACAAAAAAAGGAAAAAACTAAAAAGGCTAGCCCAAGATGGAACAAAAGGAAAGGGAGCAGCGAAACAGAATGCAGAACAGAACATAATCGAATGCAGAAGCAACTTGGCGAAGGTGGGACTCCGAACTCAGAAGCTCTCGGTCCGACGGTGCGCTGCCACCGTGTTCTGGCCGGCAACAATCTGGACTGCCCAGGAGAGCGCCGGCGGTGAGGTTGGGGCTGTGAGGCAACGGGTTTAGCTTCAATCAGGTAAGTTTTATACTTTTATTCTAGCCTTAATTCTTAAATTGATTTTGCCCTAATCTAAGCAAATAGCCAAATTACCTCTAAATTCCAAATTTATAAAGAATTTAATTCACACATTAGATATACATAGGTCATTAGATATGCATAGATGGTTAATGGTTATGCAATGAGAATGGTTGCAATGAGAATAGTTGAATTTTATGCTTATATGGTTAAATACTTGAATTTCATTTATAGTTATATAGAAAGCTTAAGTCTTTAAGAGCACATAACTGATTTTTGTTGGTTGAAATCTTGAAGAAAATTATGTTGTACGGTGGTAGTGAGTAGTGACATTGGAATTAGGAATAGATTACA